>JAJPUD010010076.1:0-66430 GCA_023553655.1 Myrmecobius fasciatus
CTCAGATCCCCACCATGCAGTCTGGAGAGGTGGCCAGACTATTCAGTTGATCCCCGAAAAGACCTCCCAAAAATCATTAGGGATCTGCATTATGGTTAGCAAGTAGTTCTAATATTAGGCTTGGGTCCCAGGGCTTGGGTGACACACCAGCACCCAGCACAGGATGAGTTCTTAGACACTCAAGGCTATGTAGCAGACATAGTGAAGATAATGTTCTGGTCATGGTGTCCTTGATATGTTTTGCTATAGCTTGCACTTGGGTATTATATTCTTGTTATTGTTTTCAACTCATTAGGGACCTCAGAAGGCCATGTGCAGGTCAGTTTGGATAAGTTCTCAGACACATGCAAGGTTATTTGCTAGGAAGAATGTCTGGAAAATAGCTTTTGAACACTCCCCTTTGAATGGCTTTCAGCAATCGGGACCCCACAAAAGGTGAGGCTATCAAGGAATGTTTGTAAGACATTATTCAGATACCATGGTAGAAGCAACCCAAGAGAGCAAGTTGGAGATTTGGGGAAAAAATAATGGAAGATTACATGACTGTCTAACCAGTATGCACAGTTGCAAATCAATTGCCATCTTATCTACTTAAAAGCAACAAGAAAAAGAATAATTAAAAATAAGGAAAAAGGAATCCAGAAAACAAAAGTATATGAAAAATTCTAGATTACTTTAATGAGCACCTAAAAGATTACAGTGATACAAGGAATCAAAGAGGCACAAAAATTAATCAAGGAATTGAGCATTAATGAAAATCTCTACTACAAAGGATTAAGAAGTAATGAAATCAAGAAAAAGACAAATCCCATCCCCACTCCTTCCAAAGAAAGAGGATATATTAATTTTCTGGTCATCTATTGGTGACAAGACGTCCATCACAATGAAAATGCGTCTGATCAAATGAGAAACAAATCTTGAGCACAATTAATATACAGAAAGAAAGTTATGCCAAAAGAATCAACAGCAACTTCACCTTCTTTGAAAAACTGACAAGTATCAGGATGAGATAAAATCTCTAATTACTGTCTCCAGAATATCTTGGTGGGCCATGAAGTACTAAAACATGATTTTACCAGTTTCTTCCCAAGTCCCAGCCTGATTTCCTGCCCCCTCTCTTAACAGAAGCCAACAACACATCCACTCCTGCAATATTAGAGTACAGTTAATCTACCAAATATAGGTATATATATATATATATGATTCCCTACAAAAAAATCAGAGAGCTCTCAGCTCATGGAATCTTTCTCCACTGATAACAAAATGTCATTTGGACTCAATAAATATAAAATGCATCTAATGTACATCAAGGAAAGATAGCAAATAAAAACTGAGTGATTGAATCTTACAGCTAATGTTGAATTAATGGATGTAGAGCACTGGATCTGGAATCAGGACAACATGATAAGTAAATCAGACACTTAACTAGGTATATGAGCTTGGGCAAATCACTTAACTTAATAAAATGAAGTATTTATAAAGCACTTTACACATCTTAAAGATCCATAAAATGTTAGTTACCATTATTATTATTATTATAAACTAGAATAAGCAATTATTTTATCTATCTATGCAACAGTTCATAGAACAATGAATATAAGGAATAATATCAGGGTAGTAACTTACTCCAGTGTTTTTGTCTCTGGATCCATAATCATTGTCTCAAACCCAAGGTATTAGTGGCTTATATCATTAAAAAAAACTTTATGAACACACACAAAAATATTATATTGGCAACAGAACAAAAGAAGTATGTTCAAAACTCCCACGGGTGGAAAGAACAATCTACCACTTTGGTAATTACTGAAAAGGCTTTGCAAAAGTGCTACAATATTCTTACTGTTAGTATTGATTACTGCAAATATTTCAATACATTTTTCCACTCATAGGGTATTCTTGTACTGCAAATATTTTAAATGGTCCCTGATATAATAAGAACATTAAAACATTTGAAAATGCTTTTCTCTTTTTGAAACATACTACCAATACAATATCAACAAGAGATACAAAATATGCTATCTTTTAGGGAGACGTTTTGAGGCTGTCATACTTCTGCCTAGAATTAAACTTGTGATCTCTACTAACAATAACTAAGTGTGGTATCAAAATCAAAAAGGCAGTTGTATCAAAATGTCCTGTAAACCTCTAAATGTAAAAGATGCCATCACATTAAATAGTTACATCAAAAGCATATTACACAGCTTTTTCATCTCACAGAAACCTTCAATGATAACCTAAAATTTGCTTAGATTCAATAACTGTACGATTCTTAATATATACAAAGGAAAACTAGAAATTTTAAGCCTCAATATGGAGGTCAAATTGGTGATACTCATAAATATCTTGGTCTTCTACCAAGGCATAGTGTGCATAAAACAATCAAAGAGATGGTTATTTAAATAACTTACAAGCATAAATTTAGAGCAATACCAATGCAGTAGCAACTTCAATGTATATAGTAAAATGGAAAATATATTTAGAAAACATAAAAGCCCTGTAAAATATTAATGAAGGACAGCTAAGGCCAGATTTATTCTTCATCCTCAAAAGGGAGGAATAACATTGAAAGAAAATTTTAGAGACTATAACAATTGACTAAACTGCTACAGATTTGCTCACAGAAAAGGAGGGCACTACTTTCAAAATTATAGGTAGGTTATTCTTTTTTTTTTTATTAAAGCTTTTTATTTGCATAACATATGTATGGGTAGTTCTTCAACACTGACCATTACATAGATTTCCATTACAAATTTTCCCCCCTATGCCCCTCCCTTCCCCTAGATGGCAGGAAGTCTACTACATGTTAATTATATTAAAATATTTGACAAGTCAAATATATGTATACATGTTTCTATACTTATCTTGCTGTGCAAGAACAATCGTATCTACATATACAAAAAAGATCTGATAAAGGAAACCCAATGCAAGCAATCATCAATATAGAGCATGAAAATGATATGTTATAAGAACATATCTCATATCCCTCTCTGGGTGTAGATGGCCTTCTTTACGGAACAATTGGAACTGGTTTGAAGCATTTCATTATTGAAGAGAGCCACGTCCATCAGAATTGATCATCATATAGTCTTATTGTTGCCATGTATAATGATCTCCTGGTTCTGCTCACTTCGCTCAGCATCAGTTCATGCAAGTCTCTCCAGGTCTCACTGAAATCATCCTGCTGGTCGTTTCTTACAAAACAATAATATTCCATAACATTCATATACCATAATTTATTCAGCCACTCTCCAAATGATGGGCATCCACTCAGTTTCCAGTTTCTTGCCACTACAAAAAGGGCTGCCACAAACATTCTTGCACATGTGGGGCCCTTTTCTTCTTTTAAGATCTCTTTGGGATATAAGCCAAATAGAAACACTGCTGGGTCAAAGTATATGCACAGTTTGATAAATGTTTGAGCATAGCTCCAAATTGCTCTCCAGAATGGTTGGATCCGTTCACAGTTCCACCAACAATGTATCAGTGTCCCAGTTTCCCCCATCCCCTCCAACATTCGTCATTATCTTTTCCTGTCATCTTAGCCAATCTGACAGGTGGGTAGTGGTACTTCAGAGTTGTCTTAATTGGCATTTCTCTGATCAATAGTGATTTGGAGCACCTTTTCATATGATTAGAAATGGTTTTAATTTCATCATCTGAAAATTGTTCATATCCTTTGACCATTTATCTATTGGAGAGTGGCTTGAATTCTTATAAATATGAGACAATTCTTTATATATTTTATGGATGAGGCCTTTATCAGAACCCTTAATTTTTTTTTTATTTGCAAAACATATGTATGGGTAAATCTTCAACATCAACCCTTACAAAGCTTTCTGTTACATATTTCCCCCCCTACTCCCCACCCCTCCCCTAGATGGCAGGATATCCACTACATGTTAATTATGTTAAAATACCTGACAAATCGAATATATGTATACATATTGGCTCCCTTCAACAATGAAATGTTTCAAACCAGTTCCAATTGTTTAGTGAAGAAAGCCATATACACCCAGAGAGAGGGATATGAAATGTGGACCACAACATAACATTCTCATACTCTCGAATGATGTTTGCTTACATTGTGTTTCCTTTATCTGATATGTCTTTTGTGTAGATAAGATTTTTCTTGCACAACAATGATAAGTTTGGAAATATGTATACATATATTCGATTTGTCAAGTATTTTAACATAATTAACATGTAGTGGATATCCTGCCATCTAGGGGAGGGGTGGGGAGTTGGGGGTAAAAATTTGTAACAGAAAGCTATGTAAGGGTTAATGTTGAGGAATTACCCACACATATGTTATACAAATAAAATAAAAAATGTATATATATTTTCACACTTATCATTGTTCTGCAAGAAAAATCGTATCTACAAGAAAGAAAATTCAGAGAAAGGAAACACAATTCAAGCAAACATAGATAGAGAGCATGAAAATGTTATGTTGTGGTCCACATTTCACATCCCTCTCTCTGGATGTATATGGCTTTCTTCACTGAACAATTGGAACTGGTTTGAAACATTTCATTGTTGAAGAGAGCCACGTCCATCAGAGTTGATCATCATATAGTCTTGTTGTTGCCATGTACATTGATCTCCTGGTTCTGCTCATTTCCCTCAGCATCAGTTCATGCAAGTCTCTCCAGGCCTCTCTGAAATCATCCTGCTGGTTGTTTCTCACAGAACAATAATATTCCATAACATCCATATACCATAATTTGTTCAGCCATTCTCCAATTGATGGGCATCCATTCAGTTTCCAGTTACTAGCCACTACAAAAAGGGCTGCCACAAACATTCTTGCACATGTGGGGCCCTTTTCTTCTTTTAAGATCTCTTTGGGATATAAGCCCAATAGAAACACTGCTGGGTCAAAGTATATGCACAGTTTGATAACTGTTTGAGCATAGCTCTAAATTGCTCTCCAGAATGGTTGGATCCGTTCACAGTTCCACCAACAATGTATCAATGTCCCAGTTTTCCCACATCCCCTCCAACATTCATTATGTTATCCTGTCATTTTAGCCAATCTGACAGGTGTGTAGTGGTACCTCAGAGATGTCTTAATTTGCATTTCTCTGATCAATAGTGATTTGGAGCACCTTTTCATATGACTAGAGATGGTTTTAATTTCATCATCTGAAAATTGTCTGTTCATATCCCTTGACCACTTATCTATTGAAGAGTGGCTTGAATTCTTATAAATATGAGACAATTCTGTATATATTTTAGAGATGAGACCTTTATCAGAACCCTTAAACGTAAAGATGATTTCCCAATTTATTGCTTCCCTCCTAATCTTGACTGCAATGGTTTTGTTTGTACAAAAACTTTTTAACTTAATATAGTCAAAATTATCTATCTGGTGTTCAATTAAGAATTCCAGTTCTTCTTTGGACATAAATTTATTCCATTTCCATAGGTCTGAGATGCAAAGTATACTATGTTCCTCCAATTTGCTTATAATATCACTCTTTATATCCAAATAATGAACCCATTTAGATATTATCTTGGTATGTGGTGTGAGGTGTGGGTCAAGCCCTAATTTCTTTCACACTAGTTTCCAATTTTCCCAGTAGTTTTTGTCAAATAATGAGTACTTATCCCAGAAGCTAGGTACTATATGATTTTTAAGATCTCCTCCAGCTTTAACTCTATTATTATTATTACATGCAAACACACACACACACACACACACACACACACACACACACGCACGCACTTCCACACAAAGATATATATGGAATTAAGAGAAATGTGGGAAAGATTATACAAAGTGATACAGAGTGAAATACAACCAGGAGAAGAATATATTCCATGAACCTAAGAATGAAAAAGAAAAAAAAATCCAGAAAACAGTTATAAGCTGATCAATTATAATCACCTACCTCAGTCCTTAAGAACATTTGAAAAAAACATAGTTTTTTTCTTTTCTGTTAGGAAGGAGTAGATGCTGGGTATAGAACGTTGCATATGTTATGTGACATTACCCATCATTGGTCAGTTTTGCTTAATTTATCTTTGTTCAAGGGAGGGTTAAGGAAATGTTATACAGGGAATATATTGTGATGAATTTTGAGGCATCATTTTAGAAAATGACATAGTGGAGACCAACATTTTTTTTCAAGCTGGGGGTAGGGGTGGAGAGAGGCTCTTGCTTTATTAATAAACTAAGAGGCTCTCTCCATCTGGAGAATCTGAAACATTTTGGACTCCTATTCATAAGACCTAATGTAGGTGACACCAATGTAATGGTGAGGTATATTGCAATTCTCCACTCTCCTATCCCATTCTAAATATCTTGAAGAAAAATAGATGTCAACTTTTAATTGTAATATTGCCAAGTATGCCTAAGAAGGCAGAATCCTAATATACTGCATCATTTGATGAATTAATAATACCAATTATCATACCTAGACAGCCCAACACAGCTAAATCAGCAAGCTCCTATATCTTCTGAGGTACACCTGAAGGTAACAGAATATTACATTTTTTGAGAAAGAAGTCATGATTCCAACAACAAAATTATGTCTTGAAATATAATACAAAGCATGCAGTGTTCCACAATTTTCGCTTCAAATTGAGCCTTTCGAGTGATATATGAGAAGAAATGGGGGGAAAAAAGGACTAGTTCATTTAATTTCCTGCACTGACTAAGCCACTTTATTCATTCAAGGACAGAAGAAAAAAGGACTTTAGCTCTTCCTAAATGTAAATTACAGGCACAATTGCAGATACTCATGCCAACATAAAGCTGAATTTAACAGGGCCCTCTGGAGTTTTAAATCCTCTGAACAGTGAATCTAATGGCTAGTGTGCACTTTCTTTCAGGGAAGTTGTCAGTATTAAAATGAGAAATATGCAGGTGGGGAAATATTCACCTTAGTGAACTATTTGCATAATAAAAATTAATGGTCAGTTTCTTGTTTATGTCCAGTTCAGTGATTATCAATAAAAAATATTAGATCTAGAATTCTGTACCCACATTTCTTAATATTACCCTCCAAGCTTATTATGTGATAAACATAGAGAAGATTCTCTTTGACATCTAATAGTAATGAGATGGAGTTTTGCAGAATGTTTTGTCATTCTAGTATTTTCAGAGGAGTTTTCTATCATGTACCAACTTTTGTATCATGTAGTTGAGTTGTAAAGTCCTTGAAATAATTTTCTTAAGAACTTTTATTAAAGGATACTCTCTTTTCCATTGTGTCCTAATTCAATCAGCTGCTAATTTAAGGTACTAGACAGTAAAATCAGCAATTTATAGAGCATTTAAAAACTCAGAGTATATTTCCCCAAGATCAATAAAGAAAAAGAAATGATTGCCATTTAACATCAAAATGATTCACTTGGTCGGGGGAGGGGAAGAGAAAAAAGGAAAATGGGATGTGGCAGAATCAAGTTGATATCAGATAAGTAATACAAGCAAATATACTGAACTATACCAAACCAAATGCTTACAGATCTTAAGTCAAACTAAGGGAGTAAGAAATAAAGTGGCTTCTATACATATTTAAATATGTATTTTAGGATAATTTTTATTTTTAGGATGATTTCTAATATGCATGATATAGGAATGATAATCATTAAAAACTCAAATTATGTTTGTTACATATGAAAGGGAGCAGGCATAAAGATACTGATGATACTAGTCACTGTAGATATATAAGCCCTAGATACAAACAAACAAGATCATAAGCTCTTTGTGGATAGGGACTATAATGTGGACTAATTTTGTGCTCACCCAGAATAACAAGAAAGAAAAGGGATTAAGCATTTATAAAGTATTACTTTATGCAAGGCACTGTGCTAAGTACTTTTAAAATCATTTTTTATTTTATCCTTACAACAATCCTGGGAGGTAGGTACTATTATTATCTTCATTTTACTGGTGAGGAAACTGAGGCAAACAGAGGTCAGATGATTTACCCAGGGTGGCACAGCTAGGTTAGATTTGAACGCTAGTAGCTCCCATACACTGTATCTTTCTCTCTTCCCCCTCTACTGTATAGAATTAGACAGACAGATTAGTCAGTAAAGAAATGCTTAATGATTGATAGATTAATCTGAATCTGAATTCATGGGAAACCCTGACTTCTGGGGATGATTTGGTGCTCCTGTCCCTCCCCCACTACAGGGAAATGAAAAATCTAATGCTAACAATTTCCTAGAAAGGCAGAAATGACATAGGCAGATTATCATAGATCAAAAAAATTGCCTTAAACCACTGGGCAGAGAAGTAGAGATGGGGATGGCTCTTTGGGGAAAAGGTACAATTCACATAACTGAGAAGGTGGAATCCACAAGAAGGTACAGCTAGTCAAATGTCACAAGTTTCAATAATGACTATCTAGCAAAAATGAAGACAGCTCCCTTTCCCCTTTTGCCCTTCCTTAGTGGTAAAATAGCCAGGTTTTCAAGGGAGATGGGCTTACTCTCTTTGTAATTCCCTAGAAATTCAAAGATTGCTTAAACGATTCTTATATCTACAATTGAACTCATGACTGATGCTATATGTAACAGCTCCTTAAGTTATTGAATGAAAATAGTCCATGTCTATTATAAATCAGATGCTACTATCACATTGAAAAGCTATCAAAAACAAATCTGACATCCAGTCATTAGGCAAAGAACAGGCAAGTTCAAATTTTAAAATTCCTCACCCTATAAAACCTAAAGTTGTTATTTATGTTTTTTATTCAAATGAGATGGTATTAATTGAGTGATTACTAATTGGCTAAGATTATAGTGATATCCTATTCTATTACTAAAGTTATAAATTTACTAAGAATGTGCACCACCAGCCACTCATGCTCAGTCTTCGAATAGAGATACACATTAGAAGAATTAGAGATTGGTAAAGGAAGAGATTGTTTTTATAAAAAGGCCATTTCAAATCTTTGAATTAAGCTACTTCTCAACTCTAGTTCACTGTGCAAAAACTAATCTTTAACTTTTAAATATATTACTTGACATTTTATGGCCATCAGAGTTGAATATCAATTTTTTAAATGTTAGTGGAAATTGGATAAGAAACCACATCTCAAAGGAGAATCACCAGAGTATGGAAGAAGGCTATTAATTTCCTTTCCATTACCACCTGGAATCTCCTTTTACTGTTCATACCAATCTATCATCGGTTCTGCTTAGTCTATATCCATAAAAATAATTTCATGATTATGGAACTGAAAAATACCTTTTTATGATTTATATTTGATCAGTAATCTGAGTCACACTTTGAATTATGTATCTTAAATAGTATTTAATTTGGGGGTAACAAGTCAGTCCACATTGTATGATGTGTTAATTAATTCTTCAGGACTAAAAATCATGAGTTTAGGTTATGCAACCACTTCAAAGTCCAATTCTGAGCCTTTCAAGTAGGAGCCAATAATCAGGTAACCTTGAAATCCTAAGATTAGACCATATGTCACCATATGCATTTGAAGGAAGTGGGTGGAGGTACTTAGTAGATGCATTATAATAGAGATCCTCTGTGGTTTACCCCTCTTTTCTAAAGACAATCAGAGGCATGAAGATCAAAGCTTCCTCCAGCACCATATTCTCAAGATCCTGCTCCTAGTTGCCAGTTTGGGCAGCGGTTCCTCACTTTTAACCATGTGTAGGCACGTCTTCTTTTGGGAAAATGGCAGGGAGAAATTTATGAATGATTCTGTACATTCCAAAGCTTGAATCAAAGATTCAAATGACATAAGGCTTATTCAAAGTGACAGCTAGGAAGTTAAGTGGTTTTCTACAGCATTGGGTAGTATTCCCTATGGCCTGACATAATGCAACAGGGAAATTATCAAGATTTCTCTGGTTATTACTTTAAATAATCAATAATACAAATATATTTACATACTTAGTAGGGGCTGATTCTCAACAGGGTACATAACAAATACATCCTTAGAAAAGCCTATGGTTTAGTCTCCAAGAGACTATGCCTACCTACAATTCACATTGTGTGGAGAGCAGCTCCATGGAGGAACATGTTTCACTGAATTTTTGCTGTTCATGCTCAAGCTGGAGGAAGAAAAAAAAGAAGCTATCAAAAATCACAGTGTACAACCCAGAGCCAAAGAAGCAAGTACACTCTGTATTTCAGATGATTTACCATATCATCCAGTCAAAGTGAAATTAGACTAATGACCTCTGAGATCTCTTCCAGCTGCACAGTTATAATCCTATGAACCTATGTCCTTCTGTGCTTTGTAGAGTATTTTCCTTTTCACCATGGTCATAATAACAAGCTAGAAACATGACCTTCTACTGTGGAGTACATGTAATTTGGTTTGCTTATTTACTAATTGAAGTCTTGACCTGTGATATTTCATAGATGTGGGGAACAGCTTTTGAGGAAACTATCCACTGATGCCAATTAGCAGCTCATCCATAATGAATCTTCAAGAGTTTCTTGGGGGGCAGTGAGACATGAAATCACTCACCCATTGTCACACAATTAGTAGGCACAAAGGAGTATCTGAACCCAGATCTTTCTGACTCTAAGATTGGCTCTGTAATCACTATGCCATGGTGCCTCTGTATGGTCAAAGTTAATAATTTCCATTTGTACAATGATTAGCATGGGGTCATAGGACAGAGCTCTACAAGACATTTTAGGCATGACTTAGTTCGACACGAGTCCTTTTTAAAAGTGAAAAAACAGAGGCCCAACAAGGCAGAATGACTTGTGGCAGTCACACAGATAGTAAACTGACAAAGCCAGGTCTTGAGTCCAGGTTGGCTGACTTCCAAACCAATAGTGAAATCCTTGAAAAATTCAATGTCATTCATCAAAATTGGTAATTCTACCTTTCATTACCAAAGACACACATTTGGGCTAGTTAATATCTCCAATTCTACTCTCAGAGATTCAGTCCTCCAATTTAAGGCTTTATATCTATTAAAATACAAATCATCCTTGTATAATGGAACAAATGCTAAAAGGGAAGTAAGGAAACATGGGTTCTTATCTTGGCTCTGCCAAAAATTTGCTGTGTGTCTTAGGTCCAGTTGCTTGACCTCTCAACCTTTTAACCAAATGAATATATACAGAGAAAAGAGGATTAAGAATCCTGGACTATTCCCCTACATAGTGGCAGGGACATCTATGATCAATCTGCAAAGGAGACAGCAAGATTATCCTCAATGGTAGGAAGAGAACCACAGCAGAGTGCTTCACAACTACTGAAAGAAGAGAAAATTATTACAAAGAGGGGATGTTTAACAGTATCAAATACTGCAGAGAGGTCAAGAAAGGTAAGTGAAAAGGTCATCATATTTAGCAAAAAAGAATTCACAGATGACCTTGGAGAAAACAGTTTTTGTTAAATGGTGAGGAAGGAGGCCATATTGAAGAGTTGAGAAGCAAAAGGACAGAAAGTAGAGAAAGTGAGTGCAGCCAATTTTTTTTAGAAGTGTGGCTATAAAAAGGAGATAGAAAGATAGGTAGGTAGATGTGGGTATGTAAGGATGTATATGTGTTTATGTGTGTATACACACAGAGAGAAAATGAGTACATGAATAAATGAGCAAGGGAAAGATTTATTTTTTACTTTTTTAAGGTAGTAAGAGGTCTGGGAATATTTGTGGGCAATAGGGAAGAAGTTTGAATTAAGAATTAGAGAAAATTAAAGAGAAAAAGCTGATCATATCTAGAACCCGGAGGATAAAAAATTAGAAAGAAGCAATCAAAGGGGAAACCTACTCAAATGACTGGAGGGATGGGAATCAAAGGAACAAAAAGAGAGATTAGCCTTGGCAAAAAGGAGTCACCTGAAACTAAAACTGGAACAAAATAGGAAAGGGTACAAGGTGATGATAGGGCGATTTGATATAAAAAATTGGGGGAGAGAGACAGAGCTCATGACAAATGGCTTCCATCTTTTCAGTGAAATATGAGAAGTCTTCTACGGAAAAAGTGACCGAGGGAATGTAATGGTTTAGTTAGTTTGAGAAGAGAACTAAAGATTAGTACTAGCTAATGAAAGGAGTATGACAGAGACTCATTCAGAGAAGAGTCCAAGAATGGAATATAGCAGTATAGGTCCAGTAAAGGTGATCTTTGAGTTCTCCTACAAATCTGTTGTTCAAGCCACATTTTATTTTACAAGGGGATTTTGCTCAATTCTTTCTCCAGTACAAATGACTATTCCAACACATCTCCTCTGTGCTGATTTCCTAAGGTATTGTTAACTAGTCCTGCTCTATCCCAAATATCCTGAGGTACAAACTATCTCAAGTGGTTTTTTCAAAAATATTCAGGCAGCTACTAGTAGTGAACAAATTCCACACAAAGTTAAATTGAATGTCAGACTTTTCCAAGAAATTTAAGTGAACTGATTCATATTGGAGATAATACAGAAAAGCTCAGGCACAGTAGTTTTCTTAATGTAATCATCTCCAGAAAGAATTGTTTCTTTCTCAGGCTAAATATATGATCAGGGGCAGTGTCTAAGATCACTGCCTAAGAAATAGCTAAACCACAATGTAAAAACCTTATAAAAAAGGATATCCTTTGTTTTAATGGCAAAACACCTTGTCATTTATACCATAAAATGTCAACAGTCAATCAGTATGCAACAATGCCCTAATAAGGAATGGGCTGTAAGGCAGAGCAACGTGATACAGTAAAATATAACGGGATTTGAAGTCAGAGGACCCAAGTTCAAATTCTTTAGCTACTATTTAAAACCTGTGTGAATTTTGGAAAAATCACTTCATTCCTCTGAATCTCATCTAATAAAAAAGTAGGTTGAATGACATTTCTAAATTTTGTTCCAAATGTAAATCTATTTTCCTATGATCCCCCTCTTATAACAAACACCACAAGTTAAAAGGCTTACATGGTACCAAAGTTTCCTAAAAATAAGATTCCAATTCCCCGGTATAAGCAGTCCCCAAATTCCCTATAGCATGCTCATCTGGAAATTGTTTAGCACTCAGAGCTTTTCTCACAGAAACAAAAACTTGTAAAAGTTTAATTAAAACATAATGTAGGTAAAATGCTATACATATGCAATAACAACCTCTACATTTTCTTACACATATTTTTCTTGTAAAAACCATGACAGTTATTTGTTTTTTCCTTTGATACTTCAAAAGATGTGTGATCTCAGTGATCTGCATGCTTTCTCCAGAGTTGCACATCTTAACCCTGCAATGCCTATCTAGCTTGTGAGACTTATACTTCTCCTATAGATCCACCCAACATGGGGAGGATCTTCCTTTCATTTTCTTGATATCACGTGGATACTTTGTGATAAAATGCTCCATGAAAGTAAGAACTGTTTTATTTTTTTTGTTAAATCCCCAGAAACTAGCACAACGCCTGGAATATGTTTAATTAATGTTTATAGTTTTCATTTATTGATATCAGTGAAGAATTGGGGCTGTCCACTGATTTCCTTTTATTCCTGTTACATGAAAAGCCAATCTTTCCCTTAAATATGCAGTATTAGTTGTTGTTCATCCTTTGTTTTCAAAGACCAATGACATCCTGGGGTGGAATCTTAACTGGCACACAATTTGGATTTAAGTGTGGCAGAGTTGTACAAAGTCATCATTCCTCTATGTCATATCTCCTATCTGATGCTCTGTAATATGTTGCAGTCTGGAATACCCTTTGGCAGACCCTCCAGAGACTGTGGGATCTCATGACTCACAGTCATATTGCATCAATGGAAGAATATTGATGTTTTTTTTTAATGTTTTAGAAAGAAGCTTGAGCCCATTAAAATTATCTACACAATTTCCCAAAGGTAATCTGGTTTTATCACCTCCTCTCATTCAACTTTGGTTGACAATTTACTGACAATTTGTAGTGTCTGCTCAAAATGTGTATAGTGATATAGCAGCTCTATGGATTGTCCATCCAACAACATAACATAATCTAGATAATAGTTATCATTCATTTATACAGAACTCTCTAGATGGATAATCCATCCACTTTTTATGAGTGAATGGAGATTTTCCTTTCAGAGATTCTACTTTATTACAAGGTTTGAAACCATTAGCCAAATGCCATTTGTGAACAAGAGCAGCTAAAGGACCTCTTTATGGCATACAGGGAATACCTCTTCCTTTTAACTGTACACTGGACATGCCTCCATTATACAGGCAAACAACTTTTAAAAGCTTTTATCTCCCTGCTTTCAGCCTTACTTCATATTACAATCAGCTGGCTGTCAAACAAGTCACTTCTGTACTTATAACTTCCAAGGAATCAAGAGTAATGTAAAAATATGCATAGGATCATTTTGGAGAAGAACCTAGAATAACGTATTGTTGTGTTTCCCCTAAATTAAATCTGCATTCTCTGTTAGTTTCTCCTTCTCATACCACACAGTTGGGCTGTGAAATGAATACAAATGTTATGACTTGTGTCCTTAATGGCAAAAAGGCCTTGTCCTAAAAGTCTTTACCTATCTCCACTTTTGTCTGCGTTGTCTGGCATCAAGTTTTATCTCTATACAAAAATAGCAATAGTAAGAATATTAAAAATAATGTAATGAGCCCTTTCTACACCTGACAGTGTTCTTGAAAATGGTTGTTCTCAGGGGCAGCTAGGTGGTTTAGTACTTAGAACACCAGCCCTGAAGTCAGGAAAACCTGAGTTAAAATCTGGTCTCAGACACTTAACATTTCCTAGCTGTGTGACCTGGGGCAAATCATTTAACCCCAAATGCCTCAGCAAAAACAAAACAAAACAAAATGACTGTTCTCATATTTCATGTAGTGTGGACATACTACTGGAGTTGATTTCTGTCTGTTGGCAAAACCCACTCACTCAAGGTTACATAAAGATTCAGTGACTTCCATATGAAAAGGTGCTCCAAATCACTATTGATCAGAGAAATGCAAATTAAGACAACTCCAAGATATCACTACAAACTTGTCAGATTGGCTAAGATAACAGGAAAAGATAATGACAAATGTTGGAGGGGATGTGGGAAAACTGGGACACTGATACATTGTTGGTGGAACTGTGAACGGATCCAATCATTCTGGAGAGCAATTTGGAGCTATGCTCAAAAAGTTATCAAACTCTGCATACCCTTTGACCCAGCAGTATTTCTATTGGGTTTATTTCCCAAAGAAATCATAAAGGAAGAAAAGCGCCCCACATGTACAAGAATGTTTGTGGCAGCCCTTTTTGTAGTGGCTAGAAACTGGAAACTGAATGGATGCCCATCAATTGGAGAGTGGCTGAATAAATTATGGTATATGAATGTTATGGAATATTATTGTTCTGTGAGAAAAGACCAGCAGGATGATTTCAGAGAGGCCTGGAGAGACTTGCATGAACTGATGCTGAGTGAAATGAGCAGAGCCAGGAGATCATTATACACGGCAACAACAAGACTATATGATGATCAATTCTGATGGACATGGCTCTTTTCAACAATGAGATGTTTCAAACCAGTTCCAATTGTTCAGTGATGAAGAAAGTCATATATACCCAGAGAGAGGGATGTGAAATGTGGACCACAACAGAACATTTTCATGCTCTCTATTGATGTTTGTTTGCATTGTGTTTCCTTTCTCTGATTTTTTTCTTGTAGATACGATTTTTCTTGCACAACAAGATAAGGGTAGAAATATGTATACATATATTCAATTTGTCAAGTATTTTAACATAATTAACATGTAGTAGATTTCCTGCCAATTTAGGGGAGGGGTGAGGACTGGGGGGGCAGAATTTGTAACAGAAAGCTTTGTAAAGATCAATGTTGAAGAAATCCCCATATATGCTTTGCAAATAAAAAGCTTTAATAAAAAAAAGTTATCAAAATGTGCATACCCTTTGACCCAGCAGTGTTTCTATTGGGCTTATATCCCAAAGAGATCTTAAAGAAAGGAAAATGTCCCACATGTGCAAAAATGTTAGTGGAAGTTCTTTTTGTAGTGGCTAGAAAATGGAAACTGAATGGATGTCCATCAATAGGAGAGTGGCTGAATAAATTATGGTATATGAATGTCATGGAATATTATTGTTCTGTAAGAAACGACCAGCAGGATGGTTTCAGAGAGGCCTGGAGGGACTTGCATGAACTGATGCTGAGTGAAACGAGCAGAACCAGGAGATCATTATTCATGGCAACAACAATACTATGTGACGATCAATTCTGAAGGACATGGTTTTCTTCAACAATGAGATGTTTCAAACCAGTTCCAGCTATTCAGTGATGAAGAAAGCCATCTACACCCAGGGAGAGGCCTGTGGGATCTGCGTCTGGACCACAACATAGCATTTTCTCACTCTCTATTGATGTTTGCTTGCATTATGTTTTCCTTCTCAGGTTTTTTTTTTCTTTCCTGTACAGCAAGATAACTGTATAAATATATATACACATATTCGATCTGTCAAAAATTTTAACATAATTAACATGCATTAGACTTCCTGCCATCTAGGGGAGGGGGTGGGGGTAGGACGGAAAAATTTGTAACAGAAAGTTTAGCAAGGGTCAATGTTGAAAAATTACCTATACATATGTTTTGCAAATAAAAAAGCTTTAATTTTAAAAAAAGATTCAGTGATCTCAAAGGTTTCTCTTTGGTTTCTGACCTAATTTTATTATTTGCTAGCCAGAATTAATATACTGAATATTAATTACCCAGAAATTATCTCTTGAACATATCATTCATCACAGTTTGTTGATGATTTTGCTTAACAGTTTTCAATGAAGGTACTTTGTGATGAGGAGGTATTTTGGATGGTTTGGGGGAAGTGTCAGCTATGTAAAAACAAAAAGCTATCAATTAAAAAGAAATGAGGAGGCATATGGATACATTTCAAAGTCTTTGTAGGAGAATGCAAGCACTTACAAAGCCTTTGGAGGTTACTGCTACTGGTTTTATTCACATATACATAGATTTTTCTCCCCAGTAGAATGTAAACTTCTTGACAACAGGGATTTTTTCTATCATTGTACCCTTAGCACAGTGTCTAGCACATGGTAGTAGAGCATTGGCCTGGGATTTAGCAAAACTTGATTTCAAATACAGTCTCATATATTATTAGCTGTGGAACTCTGAGAAAGTCACTTAATCTTTGTTTTCCTCAGTTTCTTTAACTTTTAGGTGAGGACAATAATATTCTTTTTTTCATAAGATTGTTGTGAAGATAAAACAAGATACTTACAAAGTGCTTAGCACCGTGCCTGAGACATAGGAAGTACTCTCAAAATACTGTTCTGTCTCCTACCTGCAGAAGTTACTTACAAAAATGAAATCGCAAGTGTAATCTCTATACCTATCCCTTAGCATTGCAAATTGAAAAATCTAGTGAAAAATTATCTCTATGTATTATCAATCAAGGAATATCATATGCTACAAATATGATGTATCAGAGGCATCTTTCTTAGTAGGGATTTTAAAGATTGCATTTTGTTCTACTGAGTCAAATGTCTATTTTGTGATCAATGAAGCATACTCACAGTAGGATCCTAAACCTCTCTACCCTCAATCTATTGTATGATCATAAAGATGGAGATTGCTTTCGAAAATCATTTGCAAAAGCCTCCCTTTTTCATTCTTATGTTTTTATAATGTCATATACTCAGAGCTAGGAAGGACCTTAAATACTTAAAATAATATTTTATTATTCAGTCATGATAGGTATTACTAAAGGCATTTTCTTAAATATCTTAAAGATTTCTATTTTTGCAAATGAAAACATGAGTGCTTTTGTCCATCTAATGTAATCATACAAAAATATTCTAAATGAAGGCTTGCAAATATCAGTTTGTAAGATTCCACATTTTCTTTTTCTCTGAGAAGTATCTTCTTACGGTATTGGCTTAAAACACATTTTCTAGAAATTTTAAGGTATTATATTTTAATAAGATTTTATCCCATGGCTTCTTATGAAAAATCTAATAAATAGCAAACCTCTCCTCTTATTAACAATACGTGGTTTTGTGTCTGCTGAGTTAGAGCTTGCAAACTTCTCACACGTGTTTTAGGATAGTAATTCTGCCATCAACTTAAGAACAGACTATGTAGTCTAATCATATTTCTAACCTTGCCTTAAGTGAGGTGTTTACTCACCATTTGCTAACTGAATGTTTCATACAAGAGATTGCCCTCCAAAACTTCACAACATAATTTCATTAATGCTCACATATTTCTGAAGCAGGTAGAGGGTAAATATTATCATCCCAATATATTAAACAGAAAATTGATTTCTGAAAGATAGAGCATTTACTCTTCTCTATATCCCCCCATAAATAGTGCCATGATTAGAACTGGATTCCTGATTCCCAAGCTACTCATGGAGCTGTCAAACCAAAGGTCCCAAACTAGTAGCACCCTCTTGAGCTATCTGTAACTCATTTAAAAACTAAAATAACAATCAAATGAGATATTTCCTGCAGAGAATTGCACTCCACATGAAACCATGGAATTGATTCACTGCACTTATGGAGAGCCTTTTAATCTAATACTAGATCAATACGTCTAATTTTTAACCAGATGTAAGATTAAAGAATCAGCAAAGAAAGTAATATGACCTCTAGGCCCAACTCAATTCCTTACTCCAAAGTAGTTTGATGGCCCAGTTTGTCTTTATATACTAAGGCTAACCAAGGGGACAAAAGAGAGAGTTTTCTTTGAATTTCCATTTGCTTTTAGCCAAAGAAAGATTTTCCTATCTTTATACATAAACAGTACACGTAGTCTTTGCCAATTTAAAATAATTCCGGTCTCAGTCTCCAACTTTGCTTTGTTGATGAGATAAGAAATTTTCAGATTTAAAATTCAAATCAGAGAATGACTTTAAAATATTAGCAAGCAATCCCATAGAGACTAACAAAACCTGCTACTGATGATACATATGGATATGTTTGGACTAGGAAAGAAAAGAGAAAGAACCTTAGGAAAAAAATATGAACAAATAGATTCCTTCATGCAAAGCAAGAGCAGAACTGGACCAATGCATGTCATGCAATTTTCCTACCTATACTCTAGCCAAAATAGCTTATGGAACACAAAGGATATACAAAAAAAAAAAAAACAAAAAACAAAAAAACAATGAGGCCAACAGTCTAGGGTTACACGGGACATAGGATTAGTTCTGTGACAAAAACATGAATAAAATGCACCTGCTTTAGAGTATGAACTCGAATAGGGAGAAAACTAAAATACTGCCCCCCTCTCCTGAGGTCCTATGGTAGTCTCAGGGATTAAAAGAGATCATAGAGCTAGTAAAAATCTGTAGTAGAATTAGATGTCAGGTTTCCTCCTGCCTAGTCCTATAACCTTTCCACTACTGCAAGTTCATGTTTCCAGATCACATTGCGGCGATCTCACTGAGCTTTGGAATGTTATAGCTATTCTTCCATGAGAAGCTTGGTGAAGTTTGATCATTCAAATAATTCTGCACAATAATACTTTATAGATTGCCCCCAATACAGTAGGCAGTTCCACCGAAGAAGACTTATGGAAATTCATAGGTACAACATAGCCAAGACTGAGAAGATGACATTAAGATACAATACACATTATTGGGGGCAGGACTCACAATGAGATCACAGAGCCAAGAAAATATTGAAGCACAAGAAATTTTGTTTTGAGTAGTTAAGAGCAAAAAAATCTGCCAAGTTGAAGGCCTGCTTGTCTCTGACTTCTCGCTGATATCCCCAGCATATGACATAGTTCCCTCCACTATGATCAAGTAAGCCAGATGCTGAATAGAAATACATTTATATACATGCTACATTTTGCTTACAACCTTTCATGCTTGTAACCATAAATTAATGTTTCACCTAAAATGAGGAGACAACTGAGATAAATTAACAAAAATAACATCAAAAATGTATTATGAATTTATAAGTAGTGATAAAATAGCTGAGTACTAATGTTAATACAGAGTTGAAGGTTGTTTTCAAAAAACAGATTTTTTTGTTCGCTGGTTTCAGCAATTGGTATTTTGTACTGTTAAAGATTATTCTGTTGCATTACTAACTATAATTCATGGAAACAATGTGTATATAAGTGGTTATTATCATACACAAATGGAAGAGCTGACTGAAATATTGAAACTATTGAAATAGAGAAGACAAAGATAATATGAAAAAAACTTAAATGCTAGATTTGTAATCACAAAAAGGAGATTCAAATCTTGCATCAGGATAATAAATTCGAAGGCAGAAGGGCCCTTAGAGTTAATCTAAGGCTAACTTCCTCTCAATTTACAAATGAGAAAACTAAGACCATTTCCTAGTAGTGGGATCATGAATGAGCCATAACTCTTAGAGCCTCAATTTCCTCCTCAGAAAAAAAAAATCCACTTGCACTATCTATCTGTACAGGATTAGAAATGGCTCAGGGGCTAGAGAGTTAGCCTTGGTGTCTGTAAAAGCTGGGTTCAATCAGACATTCATTAGGGGGATCATTCCAGGAAAGGCAATTAACTCTCTCCTTCTCAATTTCCTCATATGAAAAAGAGAGACAATAATAGCATCTACTTCCCAGAGTTGTTCAAAGGCCAAACAAGTTAACATGTATAAATTGCTTTGTAACCCTTAAAGATCATGGTTCTTATTACCCAAGAGGCCATAGACAAATCTCTAGACTTTTCCAGCTTGAAATCTCTTATACTATCAAATATAAGTTACCATTGCTAAAACTTGGGTTATATTTTTAAACAGTTAAATGTTATTTATAATTATTTCTACATATAAGTTACATATATTTACATATAGTCAAATATGTAGGAAGCCTTCCATACTTTTAGACTAATGATTTCCAGACATTTTCATTTTGCCACTGAGTGTTCTTTCCCTTATTAATGACCCTTTGTTTTTACTGTAATAAAATGGATAATTAAAGAAGTA
The DNA here is from genome assembly GCA_023553655.1 of Myrmecobius fasciatus. Lineage (NCBI taxonomy): Eukaryota > Metazoa > Chordata > Mammalia > Dasyuromorphia > Myrmecobiidae > Myrmecobius > Myrmecobius fasciatus. The sequence continues at coordinate 20,850 of JAJPUD010010076.1, forward strand.
GTTGCAGGTTCACCAAACACTTTGTGTACATAATCTCCTTCAATCTTTATAAAGCCCTATAAAATCAGCAGTACAGATATTGTTTTACCCTTTTTACACATGAGACATCTTAGGCTTACAGAAGTTGTTATTTGCCTAGGATCACACAGCTAGGAAAGTTCCAGGGGAGAGATTTAAATTAAGATCTCCCTTAACTATATATCCACCACCCTGTCCACTGTGTCATCCTACCTCACTAGTTCAGAATTACTTTTTTAAAATAAGAAAGAAATGGAATGTTGTCTAAAGATGAACACAAGCAAACAATAATTATTTTCCAGTGACAAGATAAGGAAAGAAAGGACAAGCATACAGGGGCCATTGCAGATAATCCAGTGGAGAGCAGGACAACTAAAACAACCCCCTACCCTCCTGCAATGCAAAAATTAAAGATTCAGTTCTATTATATAAAGTTCACTTTAAAAATTCAATATTGAGAAGGGCAGAGCCATGATGGTGGAATACAGAGGCAGCAATATGTCTGAACTCTTCCAACATTTTTCTTCAAACGACTTTGAAATAATTCTTCAAATGAAATTTTTAACCAGAAGAGTCAACAAAAGATCAGAGTGAGACATTTTTTTTCCAGACTAAGACATTTTAAGAGGTCAGCAGGAGAGGTTTGTGACTTCAGGATAGAAATCCAGAGACAATAAGAGGGTTGGACGACTGGTCATAAAGAGATGACAGGTACCATCTGCTGACAGTAGGAGCAACTAGAGCTAATTGGCAACTCTATTGCCCATAAGCAGTTCTGCATCCCAGTTCCAAGTTGGAGAGGAACATTAATGTTTGTGATTACAGTGGAGCAGAGGTCTTTCCTGAGTAAAGACAAGAGTGTAGACCAAGAGAGCAGTGACCATACATATCCCAGGATCACACCACCTTGGAAGCACCAAATTCAAGCATACAACCAGAACTAGCTCTGAAAACAGAAACACAAATCCCCCCTGAAGATTGGTACAATATTTCTTCATACATATGGAAGCAGAGTTGAACTTTACCATAAAGTTCAAAGTCATGGAACAGACTGGAAAAAATGGGAAAAGTACTATATATATATATATATATATATATATAACCACCAAAAGCTTCTATAATGGCAGGAAAGATCAGAGAAAAAACTAAGAAGAAAACAGTGTGAAAACAGCTACAAGCAAAGCCTCAAAGAAAAATGCGAATTGATCAACAAGAATTTATAAAAGAGTTAAAGAAAGAGATAAGAATTATAGAGGAAAAATTAGAAAAAGAAATGATAATGATGTAAGAAAATTATTAAACGATAATTAATAATATGGTGCAGAAGAAATACATTTTAAAAGATAGAAGTGGCCTAATGGTAAAAGAAGCACAAAAATTTAATGAAGAAAAATTTAAATATTTAAAAAGCAAAATAGTTCAAATAGAAAAGGAGGTGCAAAATTTAATTGAAGAAAGCAACTCCTTAAGAAGTAGAATTGCTCAAATGCAAAGAAGTATCTCACTGAAAAAAATAATTCCTTAAAAATCAGAATTGGGCAAGTAGGAGCTAATTACTCCATGAGTTATCAAGAAACAATAAAATAAAATGAAAAATATAAGACTGTATAAAATATAACATCATAGAAAGAACTCATCTAGAAAATAAATTGAGGAAAGAAAATTAAGAATTACTTGACAACCTGAAAGCCATGGTCATATAAGAAGCTTGGGCACCATATTTCAATAAAGTATCAAGGAAAACTGTCCTGGTATCTCAAATCCAGAGCCATAAACAGAAATCTAAAGAATCCAATGATCACCTCCTAAAAGAGATCCCAAAATGAAAATCCCAAGGATATTATATTCAAATTCCAAAGTTCCCAAGTCAAGTAGAAAATATTTCAAGTAGTCAGAAAGAAAGACTTCAAATATCATAGTCACAGTCAGGATCACACAAAATTTATTAGCTTTAATGTTAATGAAACAAAAGGCTTGAGATATAATATTCTAGAAAGCAAAAGAGCTAGGATTATAACCAAGAATATCCTATGCAAAAAAAGTGAGTATAATCCTTCAAGAGCAAAAAAAAAAGGATATTTAATGAAATAGGGGATTTTCAAGCATTCTTGATGAAAAGACAGGAACTGAATAGAAAATCTGACATTCAAACAGAGACATAAAAGAACAATAATTAGAGATTTAATGAAGTTAAACTTTCCCAATATGGGAAGAAGAAACATGTTTTCCTATGAACTTTCTTGTTATTAGAGCAATTGGAAGGAGTTTACATAAACAGAGGGTATGAGCTGATTATGTGGGGATGATCTCCAAAACAAAAAGAAAGAAAAGAAAAAGAGAGATGCCCTGAGAATAGGAGAAAAGGAGAAGTAGAAAGGAGAAATTTTTCTCATGTAGAAGAGGCACACAAGATGGAGTTTTTATAGTAATGGGGAAAATGGGAAGGACAGGCAATGCTTGAACCTTGTTCCCAATGGAATTTTTTCAAAGAAGGAAGCATACACATACATGCATGCATGTGCACACACACACACACACACACACACACACATTTGGGAATAGAAATGTATCAAATCCTGCAGGGAAGTAGGAGAAAAAGGAGATAAGACATATGTTTGCGAGGGAGTGAAAAAAGGAAAGACAGATTAAGGGAGATAATGGTCCAAAGCAAAAAAGACTTGAGGAGAAAGGGAAGGATAAACAAAAGAAAATTAGATGAAGGGAAATACACAGTAATCATAATTGTAAGTGGGGATGGTACAAGCTCACCTATAAAAGGAAGCAGACAGCAGAATGTATTAGAAAACAGAATCTAACAATATGTTTGTTTACAAAAGAAAACACTTGAAACAAAGATACACGTAGTTAAAAAAAAAGGGCTGGAACAGAATCTAGTATGTTTCAGCTTAAATAAAAAAAGGCAAGGGTAGAAATCATGATCTCAGAGACAGCAAAAGCAAAAATAGACCCAATTTAAAGAGATCATTCAGGGAAACCACATTTTTCTAAGAGGTGCCATAGACAATGAAATAATATCAAGAAAGTTTACTGTAATTTTCTCTGATAAAGGCCTCATTCCACAAATATATAAGGAAATGAGCCAAATTTATAAAAAAAGAGCCATTTCCCAATTGATAAATGATCAAAGGATATAAATAGGCAGTTTTCAGAAGAAGATATCAAATCTATCTGTATTCATATGAATAAATGCTTTAAATCACTACTGATTAGAAAAATGCAAATTAAACAACTCTGAGGTACCACCTCACTATGATTGTTGTTCAGTCATTTCAGTCATCTCCAAGTCTTCATGACTCAATTTGGAGTTTTCTTGGCAGATAGATACATAGATAGATAGATATTGGAATGATTTGTCATTTCCTTCTCCAATTTATTTTACAGATGAAGGGACTGAGGTCAAAAACCCATGGTCACACAGCTAGTAAGTGTCTGAGGCCAGATTCAATCTACTGAGCCACTTAGTTACCACTTCATACCTATCAGAAATTGTGAATGTTGAAGGGGATGGGAGAAAGTAGTTATACTAATTGCTGGCATAGTAGTGAATTGATCCAACCATTTTGGTGATCAATTTGGAACTGTGGCCAAAGGGTTATCAAACTGTGCATATTCTTTGACCCAACAATATCACTACTAGGTGTATATCCTAAAGAGATCAAAAGTCAAGGAAAAGGACCCATATATACAAAAATATTTATTGCAGCTCTTTTTACAGTTACAAAGAAATGAGAATTGAGGGGATGCTCAGCAATTGTAGAATGGTTAAACAAATTGCAGCATATGATCAGTATGAAGTAACATTGTGTGCTATATGAAATAATGAACAGGATAGTTTCAGGAAACAAAAACACCATGGTAAGACCTATAGGAGATGAAGTACAGTTAAGTGAGATGAACTGGGAGATCATTGTGCATAGTAACACTAATGTTGTAATGATGATAAAGTGTTAAAAACTGGCTACTCTGATCAATATAGAATCTAAGACAATTTCAGAGGATTACTAATTTTTAAAAATGCTTACCACCTCCTGAGAGAAATGATTAACACTGAGTTCAAAGTGAACTATAATTGTCTTGCTTTCTTCATTTTCTGGCTTCTCTTTTGTAATATGGCTAATATAAAAATATGTTTTACATGATACTTTGCTTCCCTTCTTAGTAAGTATTTGAGGGATGTAAGGGAGAAAATTTGGAACTTCATTTAAAAAGAAAAGAATATTAAAATAAATAATAAAAAACTTAAAAAAAAAGTCAATGTCCCCTGACAGGGCTAAGATTAAAAGGCAGCAATGGTTTAGTGTGAATTACTTTTATCAGTGTCTCTCTACTGATAATGTTTAACAACACTCTAACTATGAAAGTTTATATTGAAGAGAGGAAGTTGAAATAATGGATAGAAAATGATGAATGTTTTCAAACACAATAAATGCCAAAGGAAAAAAAAATTAACACTAATACTGCATACTAACACTATTAATAATATACTAACACGGATATTGTACTCTACATTTATAAGTTCAAATCTACCAAAAAATAATTTTATTTAGTTGAATATTAATCTATACTTAGTTATCCTTAATCTAGAGAGTCAAATAGCTAAATTGGCATGTCCCATGCCTTCTGACATGACTCTATCCCTAGATTATTTGAAGTGCTATTTATCAGAAACTAGAAGAAATAAAAAGATCACAATATGTAAAAAATATAATTTGAGTTAATATTCAGAATTCTTTATAATCAAGTTCCCATTTCATTTCCTCTCAGACCACTTCCCTAGTGACTGTTGCTAAACACAAAGGGACCTCCTCCCTTACACGGATCTCTTAATCCTTTCTCAAGGAAGAAGCTGCCAGATGAATTTACATGTGAATTCTACCAAACATTTAAAGAACAATTAATTCCAAAACTATGCAAACTATTTGAAAAAATTAGAGAAAGAAGGAGTCCTACCAAATTCCCTTTATGATACAGATATAGTGCTGACACCTAAACCAGGTAGGATGAAAACAGAAAAAGAAAATTATAGACCAATTTCCCTAATGCCAAAATCTTAAATAAAATATTAGCAATAAGATTACAGAAAGTCATCCCCAGAATAATACACCATGACCAAGTAGGATTTATACCAGGAATGCAGGGCTAGTTCAATATTAGGAAAACTATCAGCATAATCAATTATATTAATAACCAAACTAACAAAAAACACATGATTATCTCCATAGATGCAGAAAAAGCATTTTCTAAAATCCAACACCCACTCCTATTAAAACAGTAGAGAGAATAGCAATAAATGGAGTTTTCCTTAAAATGATCTGTAGCATCCATTTAACACCATTAGCAAGCATCATATGTAATGGGGACAAAATAGAACCATTCCCAATAAGATCAGGGGTGAAACAAGGTTGCCCACTATCACCATTACTATTCAATATTGTACTAGAAATGTTAGCTTTGGCAATAAGAGAAGAAAAAGAGTAGGTCATGAGGAAACCAAATTATCAAGGAGGGTATCGTTTTTTCTTTGTTCTCCAAGAGGACCATGTCTTCAGGAAGGTGATGCCATGACACAGTAAGAATGGATTTAAGTGAGGGAAAGCTGTGCAAAATCACCATCCTTATTTTCTCCTCCAGAGCCATCTGGGTCCAGTGGTTAGAGAGAGATCAGGATTACTAGAGATGGACTTGGATGCAGCAGGACATTTTGGCCTTTTTAAGCTAAGGTCTTTAACAGGTTTCCATTTGACTGAGGCAACTAAAACTAGTTAAAAAAGGCCTTTTTTAACTAGTCAAAAAAATCAGTCTGGGAGGGGAAAATCCTCAGGGTATCTGACAAAAAAAAAGCAAGGATTTTGATTCAACTGAGTCAATCAGAGCCTCAACAATGGCCTGGGACCAATTTTAGGCCAATCAATGAGCACTAAAGTGATTTGGATTTAAACTCTTAACAATCAAAAAAACCCAAAATAACACACATTATATTCTTTTTCCAGAGCATAGGCAGGTAAGAATTTGAAACCCTATGTGGACAGAAAGAAGGGAAAATAAAGAAAGGAACGAAGAAGACCGGATCAAAGAGCCAACTCCTTCCAGTAGGCAGTGAGGCAAGGAACAGAACAAGAGAAAAACTAAATCTGATTTTCACCCTTAATACATTTTCGTAAGAAAAGCCTTTTTATCCCAAAACTACTGCTCACCTTTTTATGGAGTTTTTCTAAGGATTCTGGAAAGAGCTTGAGAGGAAAATATTTCTTAATATTTTCAGTTTTACTATAAATTAGGTTTTAAATATACTTTCAAAAAAGACTTATAGTTTAGGAGCTATAGAGAGGGTTTTTTTCTAGATTTATGGAGGGAGTATTTATTACTTCAAAATTATGGCTCCTATAGAGACACACACAGCGGGGGGGGGGGGGAAGGAAGAGATGGAAAGATAGAGAGACAGAGACAGAGAGACAGAGGGGGCAGGGAGCGGCGAGGGGGAAGAGAGAAACAATTAAACAGTTAATGGCCTTAAAGAGGTTGAAGAGAACAAGGTTTTACCTTACCATCTTGAAATATCTCCTTCCACCTCCTCAGTCATCCACGTTTCACCAAAGAATGAGAATGATGATTTCATACCACTCTGCCTCACTTAAATCACTGGTGGGACTAGTATAAGCTCAAGTGTCACCTCAAGATTCTATCTTGGGCCTTTTGTTCTCCCTTTTTACCCTCTCTTATCTCAGATAAGTTCCCATAAGTTCAACTGCCATCTCTCTGCTGATGTTTCCCAGGCTTTCGTTCAGACTTCCATCACTTCTGTAATGATCTAGGCAGATTATTACAATGATTACAATGATAATGGCTTTCTAACAGGCTTCCCTGCCTCAATTCTCTCTTCATTCTAGTCTATCCTCCAAACTGCTGCCAAAGTAGTTTTCTTCACTTCATATCTCACCACATCACTCCCCTTCTAAATTAACTCTCTGGGCTCTCTAATATCTCTAGGATATTACACTATTTATACTTTTAAAGCCCTGCACAACCTAGACTCAAACTATCTTTTGAGCCTCAGTGGACATTGCTCCCAATCCCACACTATGAAATCCAGGTAAACTGCCTTTGTTCTTCACACCTAACACTATTTTCTCTGTGTGCCTTTGTACTAACTATCCTCCGTCTTTAGAATCACTCCCTCTTCACCTCAACCTCAAGCAATCATTCATCCTTCAAGATACAGTTTAAACTATACTTTGTAATCGAAGCCTTTCCTAGTCCTCCCTCCCTGCTCCTGAACCGTTGTTGGTATCCTTCCTCTCAAAGGACTTTGACGTTATTATTTATTAGTTTTCTGTTTATACTTAGAAGTGATTTGTAAGCTCCCTATGAGTAGGAAATGTTTCCTTCATTAGAGCTGCCTTTCCTAGAGCCAACAACAGGATCATCATTACTTAATTAGATTTTTGTTGATTGACTATTTGATCCATATATATACACACAGCTTTCATCTCTTTCCTGAATTCTAGGCCTTTATTGGCAATTACTAGCTAGATATCCTTAAAATAGATATCCCACAGTGGTTTGAAACTCAAAATATCTGAAACTGGACTCATCTTCCTTGCTAAAATCCCCCTTGTTCTATACTTCGTTATTTCTGCTGCATTTACCAGCAATCTTCCAGGTCCACAATGCATATTCAACTCTTCATTCTCCCATAATCTCCGTATTCAACCTGTTGCCAAGTACTTCTGGTCTCTGCAACATCCCTAGTATTTGTTCCCTTCTTTCTACTTACAAGATCAACAGGTCTTTATCACTTCTTGCTTAGACCATTGCAGCGGTCTTTAACTGAGTTCCTGACTTCTAGAATCAGCTCTATCCAATCCAGCCTTCACTTGCCAAAATAATCTTCTTAAAGCACCCCTCTGACTATGTCTCTGCCCTATTAAAACCATCGAGTAGCAAAACTCCTACTGTCTCTGGGATAAAATATGAACTTCTAAGACTGTCATTTAAAGTCCTGTACAACCTGGTTCAAGCTTACCTACTCAAGCTTATTTAATCAATCAATCAATCAATCTGCATTTACTAAGTGACTACTGTGTCACTTACTAGAAACTGTGCTAGCTACTAGGAATGAACACATCTCAGAAAGAGACTGAAGTAGTTTCTAGCACACAGTGCATGCGCACACATGCATGCACAAAAACAAATGATGTTTCAGTCTTTTCTTACTCCAGTTTCACCATGATTCTAAAAGTACTTCCAAGGTATTTTGTTAAGAACGTCATTTGGCTTCTTGTCAAGAAGAAATGTTTGTTTCAGATCTTAAATGTAGAATCCCTGAGAGCTCCAAAACTAATGACAGAAGGAAGCAATCGAGAGATGTGACTTTGAAACATGAATTGCTCAAAAAGGGTTCTTTCTGTGTTTCTTCCTTCAAGCTGGACCACTATTAATGACACACAAGTGGCAGCATGGAACACACACTTTTTTTGTTTCCTCCAATGTTTATTTTAGGAGAATCTATCACAACCAGCTTTTGTATGCAACATGGAAACCTCATGCTAATTCTTGATAAATTAGACTCTTGCTATAAAATGTTCAAGGGAAAATATGGTCCTGCAAGTCCCCACAGCATCTCTGAAAACTGGGTCAGGGTCTTTAGCAGTACCATCATTTATCCACAAGGTGGCACTGCAGGCTTTTGAAATCATTGTGTTTTATGTTTAAAAAAAAAATTAAAATTTTCCATTCTCATTTCTCATCCCAATCACTTGTGTTCTAACAGAGAGAATTGTTATCAATAAGTGGAAATTTACTTGCACCACCCTCTCATAATCACATATAAGAAAATGAGCCTTTAATGAAATACTAGGAAACATATATTTGTAAACTATGACAGCTTTATGATAACAAGGTGAATAGGGGTGCTGCTAATTTGAAAATCATCTTGGTTGACCTGGGGAGGGCATTATCTGTTTTCAATATTTGTAACTGTTTCAACAGATTTCCTGATCAGCTCTATTTGGTTTTAGTTAATATGAAGATAAGCTATTTTCCCTACATAATGGATCAAGTGCTAAGACTTGCATTAGAAAGACTCCTGCCTCAACTAAATATTTACTAGTTGAGTCACTTTGTGTCAAGTCTCTTAAATATCCCGAACCTCAGTTTCCTCCTCTGTAAATCAGAGATGATAATAAGCCCTGCTGGAATTTGTTGTCAAGATCAAATAAGAAAAGGGATATGAAGAGCTACTGAAGGGTAAAACTGGCCCAGAGGCAGGGTGCTGTAATGGACAGATCACTAGAGAGTCTATGTAGGCATTCTGGCACTGACACTGGCTATGGGGCCTTGGGCAGGCAACTTCACTTCTCTTAATCTCCTTTTTGCATTTGTAAAATGGGCTGAATAGTATTTGGATTACTTACCTACCTGTCAGAGTTGTTGTAAGTAAAATGTTATAAATCTGCAATATAGAAATGGGAGCTTCTATTTTAACTAGTAGGAAGACAATAGGCAGCCTAGAATTTTGAAATATGCAGCTGACATTTCAAAAGACTGCCATAGAAACAGTATATTTAAATACTTAAAGGTACTTGTTGGTGTGGGTACTTTCTCAAACAGCAAAACTCTTCATAATTTAGGTGGCCTTTGAGAGTTGGGATGGTTGGAAAAAAGCATCTCTGTGGCCAACCTAACAAGGAGCCTTTCTAAACTTGACTAGATTGAGTTTGGTCCACAGATACCATCAGTTTTCTACTGGGAGCCTTTCCAAATTAGTCATACCTGCCAGAGTTCACACATTATTATTATGAACCTAGGGCCACCTCCACATCACAATGAGGCATCAAAACAGGACATCAGTGAAAATATAACCAGTATACCTAATTGCTGGGCAGAGGAAAGGGGTAAGTGTTGAATCTACTTAAAAAAAGATCTTTATCTTTCTCCTGTTCTTTCACTCCATTCTTCTAATCAACCCAATCATTTCTTCACCTCCATCAAATAAGGTATCTTAGAATTGTAGGATTTTGGAGGTGAAAGAGATTGTTCCTCATAGACAACATTCCATCTGTGTCTCCCTATTCAACCCCACTTCTCGGAAACCCTAACTCCTTTCAAGACTCAAGTCAAGGGTCACCTACAAGAAGTCCTTCTTGATTCTCCCAATTTCTAGAGTTCCCTTACAATTACCTTGTATTTATTTTGCATATTTTTATCTTTGTACCCTCAGTTCCCACACATTACCTGGAACCATTTAACAAAAATTAGTCAAAGTGTATTCCTTAATAGATAAACATAGGTTAAAAAAAAAAGTTAAGAACAAAGACTTGTAAACTATTAAAAACCAAATGAAAGAATAGTCTAAATATGAGAAATAAGAGAAATACAAATATATAAAAAACAATACCCTGAGATTTGAGTCCCTCAAAAGCAGTTACTGTCTCTTGCCTTTCTTTTTATTCCCAGCACTTAGCACAGTGTCTGATACATAGTAAGTGCTTTCTTTTCATACCCTGCAAATTGGCAATGATGACCAAAAAAGACAATAGCCAACGATGGAGAAGTTGTGGTACAATAGGCACACTAAAGCATTGTTGGTGGAGCTGTGAATTATTCCAACACTTCTGGAAAATGATTTGAAATTATACAAATAAAATGACTTAAAATAGCCATGCCTTTTGAAAAATTCTGTTACCACGTTTAAAACCCAAGAAGATCACTGGTAAGAAGAAAATGCTCTTATGCAATAAAAATATTTATATCAAGGGCAGCTAGATAGTTCAGTGGATAGAGCACCAACTCTGAAGTCAGGAGGACCTGGATTCAAATCTGCCTTCAGACTTAACACTAACTAGTTATGAGCCTGGGAAAGTCACTTAACTACAATTGCCTCACCCAAAAAGACACACACCCACACCTACCCACCCACACCCACACCCACACACACATCTATATTTAAATTAACACTTTTGTGACAAAGAATTATAAGCAAAATACCTGTCCATTAATTAGGAAATAGTAAAATAGACTGTTTCATGAATGCAATGTAATATGACTATGCTGAAAGGAATTATGAATGTGATAAATACATAGAAGGATGGGAAGATCTATATGGATTGCTGCAAAATGAAGTAAGTTGAGTCAAGAAAGCAACATATAAAATAATGGTTTGAATAATATAAATTAAAAGAGCCACCAACAAAATTATAAATATAGGCTGTAAGTGAATATTGCAAAATTATAAAGAACAAGCATGATTTGAAAGAAGAAACATGAGGAGACACACCACCCAATTACAGAAGTGACAGCACACAGCTATTATATATTATATATATGTACATATATATATATAAAATCAGACTTTTTCAGTGTATTAATACTGATTTTTTTCCTCTTCCTTTTCCTTTTTTCCTCTTAAAAATTCTAGTTGTTATATAAGAAATCTCTCTATAAGAAGAGGAAGGGATACTGAAAAATTATGGTGATATCAAAAAAGAGACATCCATAAAAATTAATAGTTTAATAAATTGCAATAGACCATATCTAGCTTAACTCTCTCATTCTGTAGATGTAGAAATGATTTGTCCGATAGATTTCATAGCAAGTTAGTCAAAGAACTATGCTCACAGTTTCCAATACATACCATATATACTACGGAACCCTGCCACATCCCAGTCTTTTTCTACAGAGGAATAACAGGAAACACATATTCTTAAAACCATAATGATGAGCAACTTAAAAGGAAAACTCCACTTAATTTTGAGCTCTGTGATGGCATAGACCTTGCCTCATTTGTCATTGAATCCCACTTAATGACATAACATAGTATTTTGCAGAGGGCTTTATTGCTGTTCCTAAGTTATATTATATTCTGTATTTAAAGAAAGAAGTAAGGTTGCATCTACATGCCGCAATTAAGCAAAAATGAAAGTAAATTGATATAGAGAAGACAATCAGCTGGGAGACTGAAATTTACATTTTGGCTATTTGTAAAGGCAGCTTGTGATAGGCACTATTTTCTAAACATCACTGAATAATTGCAAAAAAAAAAGTATTAGGAACTGTTTAATCCTTCAATATGCCCACATTATTTCAAACTTCCTCCCTTATATTTCTACCTACTTACTTAGCTGAACACAATGAGTTAACTGCTTCAACTTGACAATTCTTTGTTTGTATGTTCCAAGATCTTTTTATAAAAAAAAATCCTAATTTAAACCAGTTTAGGTATTCAAATAAAAAGTAAAAAGTTACATCTTTAGTTCAATCTATGGGGCATCCACTATCTTGAAACCATGTATTAACTAATAAATTTCTCAGGTGGGTAAAGGTCTGATCTTGTTACTCTTCCATTTAAAAATATTCAAGGGAATCTCTGTCACTTAAAAAAAAACCAAACACTCCCTCACCTGATATTTTAAAAATGGCCCTCCATGATCTGGCAGTAATATCCTTACCTTTCCAGAGTTATTTCATATAATTAATGCTCTCTTCAAAGAATTCTATGTTCTAGGCAAAACAAAGTATCCCAGGAGAAAAGTCCAACTTTAATATAATATTAAAAGTCAAGAAATAGCTGAAAAAAAGAGGAAACAACAACAACAAGAACCTACCCATAGAAATTTATTATGGTGATGAGGAAAATCAAAAGAAGATGACTATGTTAAAATAGCTACATGCAAATTCTCAAAGAAAAAATGTGAATTGGTCTCACTCCCCATAAGAAATGCTAGAAGACTTCAAAAAAGATTTTAAAAAATCAAATAATATGGGTAAGGGGAAACTTGGGAAAATACATAAATGTGATACAATATCATGAAAAAAAGTCAACAGTTTAGTAAAGGAAACACAAAAACTTTGAAGAAAATAGCAACTTAAAAAACAGAATGCACAAAAATCTACTGAAGAAAAGAATTCCTTAAAAAGCAGAATTAGCCAAATAGAAAAGGAGGTATAATAGCTCAACTGAAGAAAATAATTCCCTAAATATTGGAATCAGGCTACTGACATCTAATAACTTCATGAGACATCAAGAAACAATAAAACAAAATCAAAAGAATTTAAAAAATAAAAGAGAAGATTAAATATTTCATTGGAAAATAGAAGAGATTATTTAAAAATTATTGGATTCCCAGAAAGTCATAATAAAAAAAAAACCTTGACATCAAATTTTAAGAAATTATCAAGGAAAACTTGCCTGAACCAAAAGGTAATATACAAATGTAAAGAATCCATAGATCATTTTTTTTATAAATTTTATTTTTTTATTTTATTTGCATAACATATGTGTGGGTAATTCTTCAACAATAACCCTTACATAGCTTTCCGTTACAAATTTTTCCCCCAACTCCCCACCCTAGATGGGTGGGCTCACCCTAGATGGCAGGATATCCACTACATGTTAATTATGTTAAAATATTGGCAAATCGAATATATGTATACATATTTCCAAACTTGTCATTGTTGTGCAAGAAAAATCTTGTCTACACAAACGATATATCACAAAAAGGAAACACAATGTAAGCAAACATCAATCAAGGAGTATGAGAATGTTATGTTGTGGTCCACATTTCACATCCCTCTCTCTGGGTGTATATGGCTTTCTTCAGTGAACAATTGGAGGTGGTTTGAAACATTTCATTGTTGAAGAGAGCCATGTCTAGATCATTTTTTAAAAAAAGATCTCAAAATGAAAACTCCTAGGAATATTATTATAGATCAAGGAGAAATAACTTAAGAATTATGGAACTACCTAAAAGCCATAAAAATGGTATCTTAAAAAATAATATTAAAGAGTGAGAAAGAGGGATTTACTGAGAGAAAGGAGAAAGGAGAAAAATAATGGGGTAAATGATCTCACAAAAAAGAGATGTGAAAGAGCATTTACATTGAAAAGGAAGACAGTAGGGAGATGGCAAGTAAAACTTGAATCTACTCTCATTGGAATGGGCTCAAAGAAGGAATAACACTCATTTGGGTATAGAATGAAGAGAATAGTAAAGCAATTAGGAACTTAAAAAAATCTAATTACAAGCCAATAAATCTAAAAATCTAAGTAAAATGGATTAGTTTTTAGAAAAATATAAACTGTCCAGATTAACATAAGAGAAAACAGAATACTTAAATAGCCCTCTCTTTAAAAACAAAGAAATTGAACAATCCATCAATAAACTCCCTAAGATCAAATGGATTCACAAATAAATTGTATAAAATATTAAAAGAACAATTAATTACAATACTGTATAGAAAAATAGGCAAAAAGAAGTGACATCTAATTATTTTTACAACACAAATATGGTACTGATGCCTAAAACAGAAAGAATAAAAACAGAAAAAGAAAACTATATATCAATTTCACTGACTGATGTTAAAATTTTAGATTAATTAGCAAGGATATTAAAGCAATATATCACAGAGATATATACACACACAGACACACACACACAACATATACCCACTTGTTCATCATAATTCAGCAATTCAGAACAGGATCAATAATAGGAAAATTATCAGTATAATTCACTATATCAATATCCAGAACAATAACAACCATACAATCATCTCAATTGATACAAAAAAAGAAGAAATCAAAGCTATCTGTCATCATAGGAAAAATGCTCTAAATCACTATCAGTTTAGATAAATTCAAATGGAAACAATTCTGAAGTATTACCTCACATCTATCAGATTGGCTAATATGCCAGAAAAGGCAAGTAACAAATGTTAGAGGAAATATGAGAAAATTTGGACACTAATGCAATATTGGTGGAATTGTGAGCTGTGGAATTGTTATCCAACCATTCTGGAGGGCAATTTGAAATAATGATCAAAAGGCTGTAAAACTAGCCATAACTTTTGACCCAGTAATACCACTACTGAGTCTATATCCCAAAGAGATTTTTTTTACAAACAGAAACTTATTTGTACAAAAATATTCATAGCAATTCTTGCTGTAGTGACAAAAAATTGTAAATGGAGGGGATGCCCATCAGTTGGGGAATAGCTGACCAAATTATATAGGATTATGTTGGAATAATATTCCAGAAAAACCTGGAAAGAAATTGATGCAAAGTTAAGTGAGCAGAAACAAGAGAACAGTGTGCATAATAACAAAATGATTATATGGTGACCAACTGTGAATGACTTAGCTATTTTCAGCAACACAATGATCTAAGGACTTTTGATGAAAAATGCTATCTACTTCCAGAAAAAAACCCAAAAAACTGATAAAGTAGGAATGCAGACTAAAGCATGATTTTTTTTTAAATTTTTCTTGGGTTTCTTTAGCAGCTTTTTTTGGTTTCTGTTTTCTTTTACAACATTACTATATAGAAATATATTTTGCAAGACTTTAAATATATATAAACTATATCAAATTGCTTGTCTTCTCGTGGGGACATGGGAGAAAGGAAGGAAGGGAAAGGATTTGGACTTAAAATTTGAACTCAAGATAAGCAAATATAAAAATTGTTTTTACATGTTATTGGAAACGATTAAAAAAACCCTTATTACAAGTATGTATAGTCATACAAAACAAATCCTACATTGATCATGTCCAAAATACATTTTTTTATTCTATATCTTGCCTTTCTTTCAAGAACTGAGTAGCCTACTTTATTAATTGTGTTCTAGAATTGTAGTTAATTGTACTAATAAAAGTTGTCTTTCAGTTATTTGTCTTCATAATGTTGCTGTTATCGTCTATATAGTTCTAGTTCTGATCATGCTACTCTGCATGAAAGCATACAGATCTTCCAAGTTCCTCTGATGCCATCTCTTTCATCCATATGGAACAGTGGTATTCTATTAAATTCATATGCCTAAATTTATTCAGATCTTCTCAAAGTGATGGGCACCACATTAATTTTCAATTCTTTCCCCCTACCAAAAAGACTTCCTATAAATTTTTTAATATAATGATCCTGTTCCTCTGGGTCTCAAACTCTACAAGTCCAAAGTAAAGCTCATTCATTATTTTTCCCTTTGAACCCACCCCTGGTTCCTCATTTTGGTTAAGGACCCTACCACCTTTTGGAGTTACCCAAGTGAACAACCTCAGAGTCATCTCTGAATGCTCAATCTTCTTCATCTTACATAGTTCAATAAGCTGTCAAACACACCTTTCTTTCATCTGTCTTCTTGCAATTTACAAAGCCACCCCACTATAATTCAGGCATCTAGCTACTTTTATTTAGATGGCAGCATAGCTTTGTCTTTTTTTACTGCACAGCTTCCTAATTCATTCCTTTCTTCTCTAAAATATCCTCCACACAGTTTTCAAAGTAATTTTTGTAAACTATAGATCTGATAATGCCATTCTTTTGCTCAATAAACTCCAGTAGCTCCATAAGTCCTTAAGGATCAAATTAAAACTCCTATTTTTGGCATCTAAACCCTTCAAAACCTAGCTCCAAACTACTGTTATTGCATATTAGGACCCTTTACACACTCTAGAGTCTGGCCAAGATGGGTTTCTTGCTGTTTCTCATACATGAAACTCCCTAGCCTGTCTTTATTTTAACTGTACTCACTCCTGGAGTGCATTCCCACTTGGCCCACACTTCTCAGAAAACATAGTAGTTTACTTCAAACCTCAAATCAAATACTAGGTCTGACCCAAGGCCTTTCCTGATTCCTCCAGCTATTAATGTCCCAGTATGAATTACCTTGAATTTTTTTTTGCATATATACTGGGAGTACTAGTGAGTGAGGGCCTAGTTCTCAGAGAATATGTCTGGAAACCTGCTTCTAGGTATGCACAATAGAAAGGCTTTTCCCCTCATTCCAGAGTACTTAGAAGTATCTTCTGATTATTTCCTAATGGCTTACTGTGTAGTGATGAAATGCCTTTTAATTGTCTGTTACAATAGAACTGAGTAAACACATAAAAGGTTCAAGCAGATAAAGTGATACTCTTTTCCCTGACAGCTTTTCAGGAAGAATACCTTTATAAGTTTTGGGGTGAGGAAAGGGGTAGCAGCTTTAAGCTGTCTTGTCTCCCCACCATGTGAATATGTAAAATGTAGCAGTTTGTCTCTATGCCCAAGGGGCTATAAAAACTGTGTATGCACTTTGATCCAGTTGTCTCACTGCTCAGTCTGGGTCCCAGGGAGATCTTGAAAGAGTGAAGGGGAGCCATATGTGCAAAACTGTTTGTGACTGCTCTTTTGGTAGTGTCAGGGAACTGGAGTCTGAGTTAGGGAATGGCTGAATAGGATGTGGTATATGAATATAATGGAATATTATTGTTCTATGGAAAATGATGAGCCAGCAGATTTCAGAAAAGCCTAAAAAGAACCTCATGAGCTGATGCTGAGTGAGGTGAGCAAAAGCAGAACACTGTACACAGTAACAAGATTATGAGATAATCAACTGTGATGGACTTGGCTCTTCTCAACAATGTGGTGATTCAAGGCAATTCCAACGGACTAGGGATGGAAAGTGCCGTGAAGCCTGAATGTGCAGTGAAGCAAATTATGTACAACTTTTTTGTTTGTTTTGTTTGTTTCTTTTTACTTTCTCATGTCTTTTACCCCTTTAGTCTAATTTTTCTTATGCAACATAACAAATATGGAAATATTTTTAAAGGATTATACATATTTAACTTCTATAAGATTGCTTGCTATCTTGGGGAGGGCAGAGGTAAAGGAAGGAGGAAAAGAAACTGGGAATACAAAGTCTTGCAGAAGTGAATGCTGACAACTATCTTTATATGTCTTTGGAAAAACAAAATACTATTGAGAGAAACAAAAAGAATGTATCATACCATTGTTCTTTAGGTATTTCTTCCTTGATGACCTTTAAAAAAGAAGCATTTATAAGGTCCCTACAATGTTTGAGGCACCTTGTTTTGAGCTTTACAAATACTATGTCATTAGACACTAACAACAGACCTAATTAGTAGATGATACTTTTATCCCTATTTTATAGTTGTGGAAATTGAGTGAAACAGAGATTGAGTGACTTGCCTATGGTCATTCAAAAAGTACTTGAGACAAGATTTGAACTATGATCTTCCTGACTCCAGATTCAATGCTCTATCTACTGTATCACCTACCTGATTCTCAGGTAAATGAATATCCTGAGATGAATGTACTGAGACTATCAATGAGAACAAAATAATCATCAAGAGGAAAGGCCAGGCAGCCAAAGAGAGATCAAGATGAACAAAGCAAGGTGTCACCATGGAAAGAACTCTAGGTCTGGGGTCTAGAAGCCTTAGGTTCAAATCTTATCTCAGACACTAAGTAAGTAGCTCTGGGCAAGTCACACCTCTATTTTCCCTAGTTTCCTCAGCTTCAAAATGAAATATTTGAAAAATAGCACACTGTAGGCATTTAGTAAATACTGCTTCCCTTCTCTCTCACCAACCCTCACTTTAAGAGATCAATTCATACATCAGCTGTGCCACACCCAGAATGTCTGAGGAGAAAAGGACCACTTGTATGGGGAAATAGCCTGCCAGGGATTGGAAAGTAGAGTGATAGAAGGTTTGGCAGCAACCACATTAAGCTTGAGCCCAATCTCCCCAGAGAATACATAGCTGTGGAGAGGGGACATATATTTCTTAGATTTGGGGTTTTATCCTTGAGGGAGGAAGATGGTATTATTATAGTACTTTGGTCCTTGTTCTACTTTCTCAGTAAAAATCTCTACTTAAAAAAATAATCAGTTAACTGATAGGGGAGAGATGATACTGGGAAGCATATTTATGGAGGCTTAGAAGTAATAGTATTAGAACTCTTAGCCCCTTAGGATTAGTGCTAGCACTAATAACCTCTTGGAAAGCAAATTACAAGTATGAGTCAGAGTTTGAGAAAATGAACCCAGACAGAGTGGGACATATCTATATTTATATGTACATATATAAATAAAAAGCAGTAGTGTGATATAATGAGTAGCAAGGCATCCTTAAAAGCATAAAGTCCTAAATTCAAATTCCACTATGGATACATGCAGGCTATGTGACCTCGGACAAGGAGCTTAGCCTTAACAATGCTCTAGGGAACTAAGACTAAAAGTTTCAAAGAAGGTAGTAAATTGCATTCATAGAAGGAGTTTCCTTACTTGGGAATATCCTTTGTCAATGAAATCACAGGTGAAGTCCCTAAACTTTTATTTTAAAAATAAAATGTGCATAATACATATATGTACATATATACATTTATATATAATTATATATTTATGTTATATAGTGTGTATGTATAATTTTATATATACATACGTGTGTGTGTGTGTGTGTGTGTGTGTGTGTGTGTGTGTGTGTTCAGATCTAGGCTTTGCTACCTGGGTGAATTTGGCTACTTAATTTCTCTCAGTCTCTTTTTTCTCAAGTATAAAATGAGAGGGTTGGCTTAGACAAATTCAAAGGTTCCTTTTATCTCTAAATCAATGATCCTATTAGTCTTGAGGCCAGTATGCATTTCCAACTGTGTTCCCAACTTGGGGCAGCTAGGTAGTATTCTAATGGATAGAGCACTGGGGTGGGAATTAAAAAGATTCACACTCCAGAGTTCAAATCTAGTCTCAGACACTTATTAGTCTTAGGACTCTAAGAAGGTTAGCTGATTCTATTTATATCAGTTTCCTCATCTGTAAAATGAGCTGGAGAAAGAAATGGCAACTCACTCCAGTATCTTCACTAAAAAAGCCACAAATGGGGTCATAGAGGCAGACTGAAACAATTAAACAACAGCCACAACAACAAAAGAAAAGTGTACAATGCCTTGTACATGGAGGGCATTTTGGATGGAATGAATGACTTAAAGGAATAGTCAGTTCACTCTAAATTTTGCTGTCATAGGACAAAGAGAGTTTCCTTGCACCTGTTATTGCTCTAGTGCTTAGCAAATATTTGATGACTTTTACTGCAATTTTGTGAGTCAAGACTGCAGTTTATAGAAACACTACTGTTAATTAGACAGCTCAGACAAGAAGGGTACTATTAATCCCCTCCAAATCTAATGACTATGCCAGAAAGGTATTAGGAATAGTTAACCATCATAATAGCATTTACTGAAGACTTGGGAGGTTTATAATAATGACAGAAAGTATGACTGTTTTTTTAACCTTTTCTTTTAATTTAATTTTAATTTCTTTTAATTTAATTTTAATCTTTCCATATCCCAGAAAATTATCTGAAACTGTAAGTTTTGAGCTGGTGAGCATCTACACTGGGAAAGAAACTTCTCATTAGGGGTGCTCCACACAGGTGAAAAAAGAAAGAAGAGGAGAGGAGAAAGGAGGGAAGGGAAAAGTGGAGGGAAGAAGGCAGAAAGGGAAAGAAGGAGGGAGGGAGGAAGGAAGGAAAAAAGGAGGAAAGAAAGAAAAAGGAAGGAATGAAGGAAGGAAGGAGGGAAAGAAGAAGAGCTTGAAGAATGTGCAATCTGATTGGGAAAGGCAGCTATCACAAATCTTGGACCATGCAAGGAAGGAAGTAGGAGGAAGGAACTTAGAGATCATCTAGTCCAAATATTCTAGAGGAAAAAAAATGAGACCTGGAGAAATTGATTTGGCCAAGGTCACATAAGGAGTTCATGAAAAAAACCAGGGCTAGTTATAATAACTCACTGATATAGCATTTCAAAGTTTGCAAAGCACTTTATATATTCTCTCATCAGATTCCTATAATAGTTCCTTCTGACAGATGCTACTGCTCCCTATTTTACAGATGAGGAAACTGAGGCTCAGAGAGGTGACTTTTCCAGGTTCAAATATTTACAGCAGGATTTGGATGCAGATCCTCTTGACTATCTACTGTGCCAGGGAATGACCGTGGGTATCAATACCAGCAGAAACAAAGAAAAAAAGGGACATATAGATTACTAGTCAACCTTAATGTTCCCCCACTGATGCTAGTAAAAGACATCTAAAAGAAATCTAAAAGATTCCTTCCCCTTCCCTTCAGGAATTAAAAAAAAAATCATTCTTACCATCATTTAAATACTTACTTAGCCAAGTGAACACATTTAACTCCTTCAAATTTCTCTGTTCCAAACCTGCCATTCTCTTAATCATACTGTTCTTCTTTTAACTTCCTTTAAGCTGTTACCAAATTTATAGTGTCATAAAAATGATCACTGATTCTCTCTCCCTCCCACTGAAGTAAAATATTAGAAGGATCTTAAAGCACCAGCAGCTCTCCACATGGTGCAGAAATCCCTACAGGGAAGTGCCGAAGACTTCATTTTCCCTACCAAACAACAGGAGCTCTAAAGGCAAAGGGTCGCACTGCACCAATTGGGAAGCCATGGCCACAGCAGGGGAAGGCAGCCAGGGGTCACAAGTAATAAGGAAAAAGCTGAGGGTGGCAGAGGAGTCTAGCAGAACATGACCGCAGCCTCTGCTCCCTTACCAGGCTGGGCCTTTACAGGAATTCAAGACGATTTTGGGTTGTTTTACTTCATCACTCTCTCAGAAGAGAAATCAAGAGCTGCATTGTACCAAGGGCCAAGCTGCTCCTTGCTTGGATGTGAGGCGGCTGCTGCCAGGCTCCTGGGGCACTACTTAAGCCAATGGATCACCCCAGCCTGAGGTCTGGAAAGAGTGAATGCCTAATGCATCACTTCAGACCCTGAGAGGACTCGTTATTCAGGGTAATTCAAAATTGAGTGTTTGACTCTGCCTTCTGTAATGTACATCACTACCCGATTCTATTCCCCAGGAAGACAAAATGAAGAACTGGTACATTGGCTACTTTGATCTCAAAGGAGTTAGACTGGAGCAAGGCAGGGAGGGGGAGGCGAAGACAGGTGAAGGAAGAAAACATGCATTAATTAAGCATTTATTATATGTAAGGAATTATATCAAAATGAACAGATTAATGGAAAGATGGAGAAATCATGAACAGGAGAATCAGGAAAAGATTTCTATCATTACTCAGTTTAAACCCTCTGTTTTACAGATGAGGAAAGAGAAGCCCACAATAGGAAGCATCAGAAATGGGACACTTACCCCAAAACCAGTATTCTTTCTACTATACCCCAATGTCTTTCAAAGAAGCCAAAATTTCAAAGAGGTGAAAGGAAGGTGCATTCTGAGTATCTCGTTCAAATGTCTGAGGACATGAGGGAAAAGCAAGTAGGTCAGCTTGGCTACAATAAAGATTGTGTGAAGTGAGATAATGCCAAATAAACCCTAAATTTAAGGCAGGCTGGAGACAGATTGTGAGAGGCTTTATTTAAATTCCAAGTTAAGATGCTTGTCTTTTTAGCCTGAAAGCAATAGGGAGCCACTGAAGCATCTTAAGGAAAGGAATGACATGGTCACACTTGAGCCTTAGAAAGATTATCATAGCAGCTATGTGGATGGTTTAGAAGGACAGATACTAGATCCTAGAAGCAAAATTAGAAAGATATTGCCAAATAATAGGTGAAGAGGACTTGAAGTAATGATAGGCTATGTAACTGGAGAAAACCAGACAGATGTAAGAAATGCTGTGGGAGCAAAATTCAACACTGTAATCACATTGAAACTGATGTTAATCTTCATGACAACCACTCACCCAAATAAAGAATAATCTTTGAGTCAAGGCTGTGGAATTCACTCTACTTTCAGTCCAGAGGTCAATAGCATATTATTTGGGAATACTGATAAGATATAGCACCAAATTCATTATTCTTATATTGCCACAGTAATTGGGTGTCTTCCTAGAAGTATTGTAGGGTCAGACAAATAATCAAGTCTTATGTAGCAACATACAGGAAATATCCTTCTGATGAGTGGTACTCCAGTGAAACTATGCAGTGTAGGAGTGTTATTCATGGCAACATGGCTCCATATCTCCAGCTTTAGTGATGATTTACAGTAACCCAGAACAGGTAAGGTGGGATAATCCCCAGATCAAACTGCATATGACTCCTTCTTTTGTGATTTTCTTCATTCAGAGATTTCATTTGACAGTTCTGAACCTGAGAGCCTTGATCAACAGAGTACCCTTTGGCAATTGGCTGCCAAAAGGAGGTTTGACTCACAGAAAGCCTGTGTACACTGTGAGGAAGAGAATGAGAGAAGGAAAGAGGGGAAGGAGGGAGAAGAGAGGAGAGAGAAGGAGAGAGGGGGGAGAAAGAGAGAATGTGTGAAAAATTGAAATGGCAAGGGCTGTTACAAGAAGAAAATGTGTGAAAAATTGAAATGACAAAGGCTGTTAGCAGCTTGTCTCATAGTCACAGTCAAACTGAAATGGCTGCTGGCAATCTGAACAGTTGAAAGATAACAAGATAGAAGGCATGGCTTCTTCCTGAAGTCCTGCAGACATAGTGGTCATTTGTTCTTTCCTAAAACTAGAAGGATAAAGGAGACCGAGGCAAATATAAAAGGATGGTTTTGATTTTTTCCCCCTTCCTTCTAAGTCTAAAATCACTGAAATTTTTCTGTACTCATATAAAGGTACCTAATGGATGGTGTCCTAAAAGGTATCTTATTCTGATATATGATGTTTTCTTCAGATAGTAAAAATTTTCACATTAATACCTGTATTGTGTTATTACTCCATTTCTCATTTTTCTCACAGAATAAAAATCAAAGTTTTTTCCATGGAAAAAACACAGAACATATGTGAGTTAGCAGGAGTAGTTGTCACACATGATTGGAAAACAACTTAGTAAGTAAATAAGCATTTAAGCATTTATATATGCTAGATACTGTGGTAAGCACTTCATAACTATTAACTCACTTGATGCTCACAACAACACTGTGAGGTAGTTGCTGTTATTATCCTGATTTTACAGATGAGGAAAGTGAGGCAGGAAGAAGTTAAGTAATTTGTACAGATTGATGCAAGTAGTAAGTGTCTTTGGTCATATCTGAACTCAGACTCAGATGTTTCCTAATTCTACGCCCAGGGCTCTTAACACTGCACCACCAAATGCCAAACTTAGTAAGGCAAACTAAAGCACATTTAGCAGAAGGTCCAGGTAAACACCAAAAGAGTTGGCAGAAGAGTTGACAATGGCATCATAAATAATAGATCCCCAAATATAAACAAAGATTATGAGGGACAGAATAAATCAAAACTATGTATCTGCACTGACTAGGAATTGGGATGATCACTTAGGAAAATAAATGGTAATCACAACTATGGTATCATCCCTAGTATTGGGTGGAGAGGAGTTAACATTTACTTAGTTCACTGGAACATTCCCACTCAATTCAGTTTCACATTTAGTAAGCTCCTACCATGTACAAGGCTTAGTGTTGGATATACGTGGAC
This sequence comes from Myrmecobius fasciatus, assembly GCA_023553655.1. Classification (NCBI taxonomy): domain Eukaryota; kingdom Metazoa; phylum Chordata; class Mammalia; order Dasyuromorphia; family Myrmecobiidae; genus Myrmecobius; species Myrmecobius fasciatus. The sequence continues at coordinate 45,088 of JAJPUD010010076.1, forward strand.
AAAAACAAAACAGTGACTGAACTAAAAAAAGCTTATATTCTGTAATGGTTATACCACATGTATACACATCAATACAGTACTAGAAAAACAGAAAGAACTGACAACTGGAGGAATTAGGGAAGATTTCCTACAAGGGATTACAGATGAGAGCCTTGAAAAAAGGAAGACAAGGTTTCTGGGAAATGAAAAGAAATAGAATATAAACTGGTGAATGTTAATACCTGGAGGCAAAAGATGAAGCACCAAGTTCAGGTTGGCTAAAACTAAAGGTCATAAGGGAGTATATTAGAAATAAGGCAAGAAATAATGGCTTGGTCAGAGGAAAAATAAGATAGATATTTTTTGCCAGTCCCAGTAATACTTAAAAACAAACAACAAAAATTGAATTAAGGGATTATTAGCCAGGAGCAGAATATTTATAGCTAGCAAGAGTCCCAATCAACTTAAGAGTTGCATGAATTAATACAGGAGAACTCCAATCTTTAAGGTACTCAGCATCCCTGAACTATAGCTTCTATGCTTTAGCAAGGTGCATAAATTGATCCAGTGCCTTGTACTATGAAATCAACATAAATCTTCTCCTCATAAAGCAGAGATTCTTCTATGACCTCATCCTACTGGAAATGTTTTGGAAACCAGAGAGACTCCCATCCTAGTACAGAGACTGAGTTATTGTAACACTACATCACAACACGTACTAAATATTATTAAATATTAACTCTCCTCATATTCATGAAGAGAAGAGGGGGAATAGAAGAATCAGAGTATTAGGATTCTCTCTTCCTGAGGCAACCCATAGTTTTAGGAAATATCAAAAATGCAGGAACTCTTCTCAGAGTATGAGAGTCATTCAATCCAACCCTGAAAAAGATAGCATACACTAATTCAGCCTTGCCAGAGAAGGAAATAGTGAAGAAAAGTGGATCAAGGGGCCAATGTCTGTGGCCACATCAGACCTAAAGAAAATGAAACAGAAATACAGCCTAAGCTGGTCCTTTCCCCCAGAAGCAACTTGGAATAGGAGCTAATGTTGGTTAAAAATAAACCATCCAATGTAGGAAAAGTCCTAGGTAGTGTTTTAGTATTTTGCCTTGTTGGTATGCTCAACATCAAAAGAGAAGTCAGCATGTGAGTGAAAGGAGAACATAAACAAAAAGCTTTTTAGAGAAAGAAAATAAAATTTAAAACCAAAAATGAAACCTCAAAAGTCAACAGAAAATTCAAGAATATTCTGCATACATTAGAAATTACATAATGGAATGGAATAGTATATTCTGAAGAGCAAAATGGATCAAGATGCAACCCAAAGTGATATAAACAGCAAACAAATCTAATTATAAAGTTAAAAAGTTAACATCCAATGAAAGAGAGGAATTTGAAGCATTCATGACAAAAATACATCCATAAATATATTCCAATTCAAGGCAAAAGATATTTATTAAACACTTCTTATGTGCCAAATACTGTGCTAAGTACTGGGAATACAAAGAAGGCAAAATTTCAACCTGCAATCAATCCAAAGAACAGAGAAACAAAAATAGTATATAAACACCACTACCAAGGAAAGAATGAAGACATAAAGAGAAAGATTGATCCGTGACATTAAAAAAAAAGGAGAACATTCAAAGGTTTTTTTTTTAATTTAAGGACAGAAGAGGACAAAGATGTAATGGACATTTAAAGGGATATGAAAAATGGCGGAGGAACACATCTGAGATGCCAACAACTAAAACCCACAACCTCCCAAAAATGAATTTTATGGAACTAAATCACAGAATTAGTTTGAATACACAGAGAAACAAGAAGTGGAGAATTAAAGTTTGGAATGTTCAGTGTACCTTAAAGAAATCCATTGGTTAACATGGATGGAAGATTATTCCTGCAGTCTCTTGGAAATAGGAGAATGGAAGAGAAGGCAAAGGAGGATGAGAGGATTGAAGGATAGAGAAAATAAGAGAGGTCAAATCCAATGGAGGGAGACTATCCCACTGATGAGTATTCCCATGGGAAAGGCAAATATGTATGTAGTGGGAGATAAAGAACTTAAAACGGATTCAATCAGGAGAAGACTATTTCCTCTGAGACTGTTGTGCTTCCATAAACAACATCCTTCCTCAGGAGAAGAGAAAGCAGAGGGGGTCAAAAATAAATCAAAGAAACAACGGTTATGTTAACATGATAATAATGAGGTAACACACCAAAATATGTAGGATATAACTGAAGCACCCTAAAAATATACTTGAACAAAATAGAAAAAGGACTAATGAACTGAATATGCAGTTTTATAAAAATAGAAAGCCAACAAATAAACCCAAAATAAGCCCAAAAGGGAAAAGCTTGAAAAATAAGAGACAAAGATAGACTAGAAACCAAAAAGTCTATAGAACTGACAAAGAAAACAGTAAGATGGATTTTTAAAAGACTTTAAAAAAACTAAATAAATCCTTCTCTAACTTGATCAAAAACAGGACAGAAAATTAAATAAAATAACAAATTAACAAGGTAAAACCACAACAAAGCCAAAAGAAATAAAAAGAATAATCAGTACACTTATGTACCAATTAAACTGAGAAAACAAAACAAATAAAAGATTACTTTCAAAAACATAAAATACCCAAATTGATAGAACACTAAATAGAGATGTTTTTTGTTTTGTTTTGTTTTTTGCACTGAGGCAATTGGGGTTAAGTGATTTGTCCAAGGTCACACAGCTAGGACGTGTTAAGTGTCTAAGTCCAGATTTGAACTCAGGTCTTCCTGACTTCAGGGCTGGTACTCTACCCATTGCACCACCTAGCTGCCCCTTAAATAGAGATCTTATATAATCCAACCTCAGAAAAAGAAACAGAACTAGCTATAAAAGAAACTATTAAATAGTTGGAGGGGAAAGAAGGGGGAAGGGGGATTATCTTGCCCTGAGAAATTTCCAAGAGAGCTATATCAGATATTAAAAGAAAAATAATATAAATATTATGTTAATTATTCTCAAAAATTTAAAAAGAAATCTATCATTCTAAAATGCTTTTATGAAAAAATAGACAATTTTGTTTATACAAAATTTAAAAGTAGTTGTACAAAGAAACCCAATGTAGGCAAAATTAGAACAGAAACATAACTGTGAAGAAATCTTTGTAGATAGTTTTGTGATGATGGGCTCATTACCTTTTTTAAATTTTTTTATTTGTAAATTTTCAAAACATGGATAATTTTCCAAAAATTAAAATTTCAACATTTCAACAATTTCAACACTGACCCTTGCATAGCCTTGTATTTCAGATTTTCCCCTCCTTCCCCCACCCCTCCCCTAGATGGCAAGCTATCCAATATATGTTATACATGTCAAAATATATGTTAAATCCAATATGTGTAAACATATTTATATAATTCTCTTGCTGCACAAGAAAAATCAGATCAAAAAAGAAACAAAATGAATAAGAAAACAAAATGTAAGCAAACAACAAAAAGAGTGAGAATGTTGTGTTATGATCCATATTCAGTTCCCACAGTTCCTTCTCTGGGTGTAGATAGCTCTCTTCATCACAAGATCATTGGAACTAGCATCAATCATCTCACTGTTGGAAAGAGTCACATTCATCAGAATTGATCACTGTATAATATTGATGCTGCTGTATACAATGGTCTCCTGGTTCTGATCATTTCACTTTGCATCAGTTCATGTAAGTCTCTCCAGGCCTCTCTAAAATCCTCCTGCTGATCATTACTTATAGAACAATAATATTCTATAACATTCATATACCATAACTTATTTAGCCATTCTTCAACTGATGGGCATCCATTCAGTTTCCAGTTTCTAGCCACTACAAAAAGCACTGCCACAAACATTTTTGCACACGTGGGTACCTTTCCTTCCTTTAATATCCTTTTGGGATATAAGCCCAGTAGAAAAGCTGCTGGGTCAAGGGTATACAGTTTGATAACTTTTTGAGAATTGTTTCAAATTGCTCTCCAGAATGCTTGGATCCGTTCACAGTTCCACCAGCAATGCACTAGGGTCCCAGTTTTCCCACATCCCCTCCAACATTCATCAATGTCTTTTCCTGCAATCTTAGCCAATCTGAGAAGTGTGTAGTGGTATCTCAGAGTTGTCTTAATTTGTATTTTTCTGATCAACAATGATTTAGAGCACCTTTTCATATGATTAGAAATGTTTTAATTTCTTCATCTGAAAATTGTCTGTTCATATCCTTTGACCATTTATCAATTGGAGAATGGCTTGAATGCTTATAAATTTGAGTCAATTCTCTCTGTATTTTAGAAATGAGGGATGGTCTCATTTCTAAGATATATAAAGCATTTATTTACATATATAAGAATAAAAGTTATTCCCTAATTAATACATGCTTAAAGACTGTACATATATAGTTCTCTAAGGATGAAACCCAAGTTATTAATAGCTCTTTGTAACTCTGTTCCCACAGAGACTCAACTCTGCATACCCTTTTACTCAGTGATACCATAATGAGATAAGAGATCAAAGAAAAAGAAATAGGACCTCATGTACAAATATATTTATAGCAGCAATTTTTGCTGTAGCAACAGACTGGAAACTAAGGGAGTGGCTATTAATAGAAGAGGTAAAAATTATGGTATATGAATATGATGGAAGATTACTATACTGTAAGAAATTATGAAGGGAATAGTTTCAGAGAAATCTGGAAAGATTTATATAAGGTAGTACAGAATGAAATGATAAGAATGAGGAAAACAACTTATAAAATAATAGCATCAATGTAATGACCCACCATGATTTCACAGAACTTGTGAAGCATGATAACCATTTCCTGAAAAAAAAATATAAGGGGAGGGAAAGAGAAAGAATTAAGTACCAATTAGGTACTAGGCACCAGGCTAAGACCTGTAAAAATATCTCAGTTGATCCTCACAACAACTTGTGAGAGAAGTGTTATGATATTCATTTTACAGTTGGAGAAACGGAGGAAGACAATGCTTAAGTGATTTGTGCAGAATCATTCAGCCGGTGTATGTGAAGCTATAGCTGAACTCAGAACTTCCTGATATTTGAGCCAATGCTCTATTGGTTAAACCAGTCATTCAAAATTTATTATGCAGCTACTATGTGCTAGGCACTGTGCTAAGTCTTAGGGATACAAAAAGTGGTAAGGGACAGTTCCTGCCTTCAGGGAATTTATAGTCTGGAGAAGGATACAATATGCAAAACAAATATATACAAAGCAAGCTATATATAAGATTAAAATAGCATCCCCAATAACATCAGGGGTGAAGCAAGGTTGGCCACTATCACCATTACTATTCAATATTGTATTAGAAAAGTTAGCAATAAGAGAAGCAAAAGAAATTTAAGGAATTAGAATAGGTAATGAAAAAAAAAACAACAAAATTATAACTCTTTGCAGATGATACCATGGTATACTTAAAGAATCCTAGAGAATCAACTAAAAACTACCGGAAATAATTAACAACTTTAGCAAGGTTGCAGGATACAAAATAAAACCACATAAATCAATGACATTTCTATATGTGATTAACAAAGTCCAACAGCAAGAGAAAGAAAGAGAAATATCATTTAAAATTAACTGTAGATAATACAAAATATTTGGCAGTTTACCTCCCAAGACAAAGCCAAGAACTCTATGAAGACAATTACAAAACACTTTTTTACACAAACAAAGTCAGATTTAAACAACTGGAAGAATATCAAGTGCTCATGAACAGGTGAAGCTAATATAATAAAAATGACAATTCTACCCAAATTAATCAATTTATTCATTTTCATACCAATCGAACTGCCAAGGAATTATTTTATAAAGTTAGAAAAAATAATAACAAAATTCATGTGGAAAAACAAGAGATCAAGAATTTCAAGGGAATTAATGGGAAAAAATACAAAGGTAGCCTGACTGTAGCAGACCTAAAACTATATTACAAAGCAATGGTCATCAAAAACTTTTGGTATTAGCTAAGAAATGGAGCAGGGCATCATCAGTGGGATAGGTTAGGTTTGTAGTGTTTGATAAACCCAAAGACCCCAGTTTCTGGGATGAAAACTCACTATTTAACAACAATTGCTAGGATAAGTAGAAAACAGTATAGCAGAAACTAGGCTTTGACCAACACCTAACATCCTATATGAAAATAAGGTCAAAATGGGTTCATGATTTAGACATAAAGGGTGATATTCTAAGCAAATTAGGATAACAAGGGATAGTCTGTCTCTCAGATCTGTGAAGAAGGAAGGAATTCACAGCCAAAGAAGAAGTAGAGAACATTAAGAAATGCAAAATGGATAATTGTAATTATATTAAATTTTAAAAAAGTTTTGTACAAACAAAACCAATGAAGCCAAGATTAGAAGGGAAGCAATAAACTGGAAAAAAACTTTTACATAAAAGGGTTATGATAAAAGCCTCATTTCTAAAATATATAGAGAACTGACTAAAATTTATAAGAATACAAGCCATTCTTCAATTGAAAAATGGTCAAAGGACACAAACAATTTTCAGATGCCAAAATCAAAGCCATCTATAGTCATATGAAAAAATGCTCTAAATCAATACTGATTAGAGAAATGCAAATTAAGACAACTCTAAGGTACCCCTTCAAACCTTTCTTATTGGCTAGGATGACAGGAAAACATAATGATAAATGTTGGAGGGAATATGGGAAAACTTACTGAAACATTGGAACACTACAATATTCTTGGTGAAGTTGTAAACTGATCCAACCATTTGGAGAGCAATTTGGAACTAGAGGCACAAAACGTAGATGACTGTAAGCCATGTCAATGAAATGGAGGAAAATATTAGTAATAGTTTGAGGGGATGGCAAGATCAAATGAGAAGGGTGGTTTTATGTTTTGTTTGGGTTTGATTTTGGTTTATAAATTAATGAAGTAGACCTAAAACTGTTTATAGGCAGTGGAGGGAAAACTCCTCAGCATACAGGGAGAAATCAGGCATGACAGAAAGAATGGCAGATGGGAAAAGCTCTTGGAACAAACAATTAGGGGTAGGACTGAGAATACAGGGAGGCTTACCTTAGTACAAAAAAAAGCCAATCAACCTCAAAGGAATTTTATAAAGCAGAAGATATAAAGCAATATTATAGGTATGGAATATAGAAAAAGCATGAGCTTATAGCAGCATAGTAGTAGTAAAAGTAATAGTAATAGTAATAGTAGTAATAATATGGTATATATGGCTCTCTCCATAAAGGAGATTGTGGAATAGAAACTTATGACTTGAAGAGAAAAAAGATGGCTTAGATTTTCCAGTGAGGAGATTAGATTAGAAATTCAATTAAGAAAGAATATAATTTTTTTCATGAAGGAGAGAGAATCCAAGTGTTATAGGATAACAGAAAATTTTCAAAGAATTCTGTGAGCTGCTGTGACCTCTTTCAACAGCATTTAGCAGCTCTTCATCCTGAACAAGGAAGGTAGTTGTTCACGGTGATTCACTGTCAAAGTTGGGCAGAGTATGAACAGTTATAGAATATGGTGGAAAGAGAGTCGATCACACACACACACACACTCACACACACACACACACACACACACACACACACACACAGTCTGTTTGAACAGGTGAAAGATAGGGTCAAGGCTGTAAAAAGAACAGAGACCAGTGCAAAGTAATTTGGTTCAGAGAAAAATGTAGTGTTGGAGAATCACATAAGCTTTTTGATGACCATATCACACTGCTAATAGTTGAACTTGCAGTCTACTAAAACTACATTTTTAAAAAATACAACTGCTGTATGACTATGCCTTCCTCATCTTATACTTGTGAACTTGGGTGTTTTGATACCTAAGATCTGTACTGGAAAAAGAGGAAAGAAGAGGTATAAATGTTAGATCACATGAAGAGGCAAAAAGACCTATTACATTTGAGGGAAAGAAGGGAGGGGGATGAGCACTGACAGAAACTTGGTCTCATCTGATTTAGCTCTAAGTAGGAATAACTTAATCATTAAGTTGGGTATAGAAATTTACCCTACCCTATAAAGAAGTAGGAAGAGAAAGAAGAAAGGAAAGGGAGGGGTAGGAGAAAAGAGAAGGCAGAAACATTAGGAAAAAAGATAAGAGAAGAGGGAGGAGGTGATAGGAGATAAGGTTGGGGTGGATTGGATTAAAATTACTTCTAAGGATAGAGTGGAAAGAGAACAAAAGTATATACAGGATGAAAGGAAATACAGGGCTGGTAATCATAACTCTGAATGTGAATGGGATGAACTCTCCCATAAAATGGAAGTGAAGAGCAGAGTGGATTAAAAAACAGAATCCTACAATATATTGTTTACAAGAAACACATGTGACACAGAGACACAGAATAAAGATAAAAGGCTGGAACAAAATTTCTTGTGCTTCAGCTGAAGTTAAAAAAAAGCAGGGGTAGCAAATCTGATCTGAGATAATTCAAAAGTAAAAATAAAATATATTAAAAGAGATAAGGAAGGAGAGTACATGTTGATAAAGGGTAATGTAAGTAATGAAGTAGTAAGGATAATAAATGTATATGCACAAAGTGGGAGAGCAGCCAAATTCTTAGAAAAGATGTTAAGCTAGTAACAGGAAGAAATAGCAAAATGATTTGGGGGGGACCTCAATCTTCTCCTCTCAGAATCAGACAAATCTAACCCCAAAATAAACAAGAAAGAAACTAGGGAAGTCAATAGGATCCTAAAAAACCTAGATATGACAGACCTCTGGAAAAAATTGAAAAGGGACAGAAAGGAATACATTTTTTTTTTCTCGACAGTACATGGCACCTACACAAAAAAAATGACCACTGGGCATAAAAATCTCACTATCAAATACAGACAGGCAGAAATAGTATATGCTTCCTTTTCAGACCACAATGCAATTAAGAATAATATTCAACAAAGAGCCAGGAAAAGATAGACTAAACGCCAATTGGAAATTTAAAAATCTAGTTCTAAATAATGGTGGGTCAAATAACAAATCACAGAAATAATCCATAATTTCATCCAAGAAAATGACAATAATGAGACAACATATCCAAACCAATGGGATGCACACAAAGCATATTTAGGGGAAATTATATATCTCTAAAGAGCTACATAAATAAAATATAGAAAGAGATCAATGAATTGGGCAGGTAACTAAAAAAGCTAGAAAAAGAACAAATTAAAAACCATCTATTAAATACCAAATTAGAAATTCTAAAACTCAAAGGAGAGATTAATAAAACTGAAATTAAGAAAACTATTGAAGTAATATATAAAACTAAGAGTGGGTTTTTTGAAAAAAAAAACACAAAATAGATAAACCTTTGGTTAATTTGATTAGAAGGAAAGAAAAAAAAATCACCAGCATCAAAAATAAAAAGGCAAACTTACCACTAATAAAAAAAAGAAATTAAAGCAATAATTAGGAGCTATTTTTTCCAACTGTATGGCAGCAAATCCAACAATTTAAATTAAATGGATGAAGATTTACAAAAATATAAATCACACAGATTAACAGAAGAGGAAATCTATTACTTAAATAGTCCCACTTTAGAAAAAAAATTTGAACAAGTCATTAATGAACCTCCTAAAAAATATCTCTAGGGCCAGATGGATTCACAAGTGAATTCTACCAAACAGTTAAAGAACAATTAATTCTAATACTACATAAACTATTTGGGAAAATACAAAAAGAAGGATATCAAAGGAAACATTATTTATAATTGAGAAAAGCTGATGCATTCCCATAATATCAGGAGTGAAACAATGATGCCCATTGTAACTACTACGAAAAGAAAAAGAAATTAAAGGAATTGCAATAGGGAATGAGGAAATAAAAGTACCCCACTTTGCTGATGATATAATGATATATTTAGAGAATCTTAGAAAATCATTCAAAAACTTACTGGAAACTATTCACAGCTTTAACCAAGTTGCAGTATATAAAATAAACTCCCACAAATCATCAGCATCTCTATGTATTACTGACAAAGCCCATCATAAAAAGAAAAAAAAAGAAAAATTCCACTTAAAATACAGTAGATAAAATAAAATATTGGGGGGGTCTATCTGCAAGACAAATCCAAGAACTATATAAACACAATTACAAAACACTTATCACACAAATAGGATCAGATCTAAACAAATGGAAAAATATCAATTGCTTATGGGTAGGCCAAGCTAATAAATATGACAATTTTGCCTAAATTGGTGTACTTGTTCAGTGCCAGACCAATAAAACTGCCAAAAGATTATTTTGTAGAACTAGAAAAAAATTACAAAATTCATCTGGAAGAAGAAAAGGTCAAGAATGTCAAGGAAATTAAGGAAAAAAATACAAAGGATGGTAGCTTCGCAGTATCAAACTAAACCTATATTATAAAGCAGCATTCATTAAAACCATTTGGTATAGTCTAAGAAAGAGAGTGGTGGATCAGTGGAATAGATTGCATACACACAACATTCATAATGAAGGCCTATAATAATCTAGTGTTTGATAAACCCTCAAACTCCAGCTTCTGGAGTAAGTACTCACTATGTGACAAAAATTGTTGGGAAAACTGGAAAATAACATGTCAGAAACTCAGCAAACACCCACATCTAATATCTCATACCAAAATAAGGTCACAATGATGATACCAAAAACAAATTAGGAGAGCAAAGTGTAATTTACCCATCAGATCTTTGAAAAAGGGAGGAATTCATGACCAAAGGAGAAATAGAGAACATTATGAAAGGCAAAACGGACAATTTTGATTACATTAAATTAAAAATGTTTTGCACAAACAAAACTGACAGAAACAATATTAAAAGGTAGGTACCAGAATATTATTGCTCTGTAAGAAATGACCAGCAGGACGATTTCAGAGAGGCCTGGAGGGACTTGCATGAACTGATGCTGAGTGAAACGAGCAGAACCAGGCGATCATCATACACAGCAACAACAGTATTACATGATGATCAATTCTGATGGACATGGCTCTCTGCAAGAAGGAATTGTCTCAAACCAGTTCCAATTGTTCACTGAAGAAAACCATATACACCCAGAGAGAGGGATATGAAATATGGACCACAACGTAACATTTTCATGATCTCTATTGACATTTGCTTGCATTGTGTTGCCTTTCTCTGATTCTTTTTTTTTCTTGTAGATAGGATTTTTCTTGCATAACTTCTCAAGCATTTCAACATTATTAACATGTAGTGGACTTCCTGCCATCTAGGGGAGGGGAGGGGACTGGGGGTAAAATTTGTAATGGAAAGCTTTGTAGGGATCGAGGCTGGGGAACTACCCATACATATGTTATGCAAATAAAAAGCTTTAATAAAAAAAAATTTAAAAAGGTTGTTACCAAGCAGGGGAAAAAATCTTTACAGCCAATGTTTCTGATAAAGTTCTCATTTCTAAAATATACGAAGAACAGGGTTAAATATATAAAAATTCAAGTCATTCCCCGATTGATAAATGGTCAAAGGATATGAACAAAAAATTTTCAGATGACAAAATCAAAGCTATCTATGTTCATATGAAAAATGCTTTAAATCACTCTTGATTTTAGAAATGCAAATTAAAACAACTCTGAGATACCACTTCACACTTCTCAGATTGGGTAAGATGACAGAAAAAGATAATGATAAATGTCGCAAGGGATGTGGGAAAACTGGGACACTAACACATTGTTAGTGGAGTTGTGAACTGGTTCAACCATTCTGGAGAGCAATTTGGAACTATGCCCAAAGGGATATAAAACTGCATACCCTTTTACTTAGCAGTGCCACTACTGTGTCTGTATTCCAAGGAAATCATAAAGAAGGAAAAAGGACCCATATGTGCAAAAATGTTTGTAGTAGTTCTTTTTTGTGGTAGCACAGAATTAGAAAATGAGTAGATGCTCATCAATTAGAGAATGGCTGAATAATTTGTGGTATATGAAGATAATGGAATATTATTGTTCTATAAAAAATGATAAACAAGCTGATTTTAGAAAGGCCTGGAAAGATTTACATGAACTGATGCTGAGCAAAACAAGCAGAACTAGGAATACACTGTACACGATAACAGCAGGATAGTGCAATTACCAATTCTGAAAGACTTGGTTCTTCTCAGTGGTTCAGTGATCCAAAGCAATCCCAATAAACTTTGGACAGAAAATGTCATCTGCATCCAGAAAAAGAACTAAAGAGACTGAATGTAAATCAACCCATGCTCTATTCACTTCTTTTTGTGATTTTTTTTTTAATCTCTCCTATGGCTTTCCTCTTTTGCTCTGATTTTTCTCTCCCAACCTGATTCATAAAGCAATGTGTACTAAAAATTTTAAATGCAAAAAACAATTCTTCTTTGAACCTAGTATCCAATACTTCTAAGTCTATCTAAGAGTATTATTGTCTACTCCATATCTTTCCATTCACAAAATGGCTTTGGTGAAATCTGAGTAAACTGTCTACAGCATTTTCCTCAACTACTACTTGAGTAATCTAGTCAAAAATAGAAATCTCTTTAATGATTTTTTCTGGAATTTTCCCAGGAATTAAAGTCAAGCATGATGACCTATAATCTGTGGATTCTATTCTCTTTCCTTTAAAAAAAACAGGACATGTTGCTTTCTCCATTCTTGTGATAATTCTTAAGTTTTCCACTATCTTTCCAATCTTGCTGACAACCCCATAAAGCAGTTCTTTGAGTACCTAGGGATGTGGTTCCTGCAGATCTGGTGATAGGAATGCATCAAGAACAACTAATTGCTCCAAGTTACCATAGTAAACTATCTGTTTTCTATTGTTCTGAAATGGGAGGAAAATAAGAGCTTTCTTTTCTCTACTGTCAGTTCTTACTTTCCCCATCTACCTCAAGGAAATGTCTTGTCTCCTCTTTGCATACTCCTTTTAATCCCAGTAAAATTTTTTTTATACTTCTTTGTTTTCCTAGCTTCCATTGCCAATCAGCTGCTTCTGAGCTTTTAAATCCTTCAAACTATTTTATAAGACCTAGGATATTGCATTCATTCTTAATTACATGGTCTTACTTCCATCTTCTGTGTATCTCTTTTTAAATTAAAATTGTTCAGAAAAGTTCCTTGTACATAGATGTTATTCTCTTTAGAAAGTTCCCATTTTCCTCCTTCATTAGAATTGTCTCCCTGTGGATCTTCAGCAGTTTATTCTTAAGATTTTCTCATCTTCCTGAGGTGACTTCCCTTGTAGGTTTTACACTCTCTGTGCTAACTACCTTTCCTCTGAACTCTTTGAAATCTGTTTTCCCAAAATCGATGTGCAATTCAGACTATGCCTACATTTCTTCTTCTTCTTTCTCCTAAACCCTAGGAGGGAGAGGTTACTTCTATCTAGTGTTCCTTTCATGTTCACCATGTGACCACTTCTTCCTTGCTAGGGAGAATTAAATCTAAGAAATAATTTCCCTTTGTTGGTTTCTCCTCATTTTGATGGAAGAAATTATCACCAAGGCAAATGCAAAGTTCTTTGTTGCTCTGCTTTTGATAGAGAGCTCCCACATTTGTCTGGAAAGCTGATAACTCCCATCACTGGTGTAGTATGCTTCAGTGTCAGGGTTCAGATGTATCCAAAACTATCCATCCATTGTTTCTTCTTGTCAAAGTGGATCTATAGTATCCTAAAAGGACAAACCTCTCTTGTTTCTTCAAATATTTGACAGGACTTCATGTAGAAGAGGGATTAGATTAATTCTCCCTGATGCAGTAATGGGGCAATGAGTCTATGCAAGTAGAAGGATCTTACTTTACATTAAGTACAATATCTTAATAATTAGAGGTATCTAATAATAGAATGGACAATCTTAGGGTAGTTTGTTGTGCAATAAAGACAAAGATTAAATTTAAATAGCACTTTAAAAGGTGCAAAACAATGTGTGCTTGTATGTATATGTATAATGCTTTACAGTGTAAGAGTGGTGGACTAGGAGGAAGGAAAATGGGTACAAATTCCACCTCTGGTTTGTAACCACTTAATTTGCACAAATTGACAACCTCTCTGGGTCTCAGTTTCATCATCTCTAAAGTGGAACAAAAATACCTTTAATACTTCTCTCAAAAGGGCTGTTATAAGAGCAAAATGGGATAAGGTATGCCAAGTTTTTAGGGCTTTAAATTGCTATAAAATGTTACTTATAATTACTGATGGAGAGAGTAAATTTATTTTCACTGGAGGCAAGCACAGAACCAGAAAGTGAATTATTACTGGTTGTGAATACTACAAAATATCACTAATTTGTTTGGACATCTGAGGTGTCTCCTATTATTCTATAATTTTATTAAACCTGAAGCTCAGACTTGATTTTTTTTTTTAATTTTTATTTTATTTGAATAACATATGTGTGGGTAATTCTTCAACAATAACCCTTACATAGTTTTCCGTTACAAATTTTTCCCCCCAACTCCCCACCCCTCCCCCTAGATGGCAGGATATCCACTACATGTTAATTATGTTAAAATATTGGCAAATCGAATATATGTATACATATTTCCAAACTTATCATTGGTGTGCAAGAAAAATCTTATCTACACGAACGATATATCAGATAAAGGAAACACAATGTAAGCAAACATCAATCAAGGAGTATGAGAATGTTATGTTGTGGTCCACATTTCGCATCCCTCTCTCTGGGTGTATATGGCTCTCTTCAGTGAACAATTGGAGGTGGTTTGAAACATTTCATTGTTGAAGAGAGCCATGTCCATCAGAATTGATCGTCATATAGTACTGTTGTTGCTGTGTATAATGATCTCCTGGTTCTGCTCATTTCACTCAGCATCAGTTCATGTAAGTCTCTCCAGGCCTCTCTGAAATCATCTTGCTGGTCATTTCTTACAGAACAATAATATTCCATAACATTCATATACCATAATTTATTCAGCCATTCTCCAATTGAAGGGCATCTATTCAATTTCCAGTTTCTAGCCACTACAAAAAGGGCTGCCACAAACATTCTTGCACATGTGGGGCCTTTTCCTTCCTTTATGATTTCTTTGGGATATAAGCCCAATAGAAATGCTGCTGGGTCAAAGGGTATGCACAGTTTGATAACTTTTTGAGCATAGCTCCAAATTGTTCTCCAGAATGGCTGTATCCGTTCACAGCTCCACCAACAATGCATCAGTGTCCCAGCCTTCCCACAACCCCTCCAACATTCATCATTAACTTTTCCTGTCATTTTAGCCAATCTGACAGGTGTGAAGTGGTATCTCAGGGTTGTCTTGATTTGCATTTCTCTGATCAATAGTGATTTGGAGCACCTTTTCATATGACTATAAATAGTTTTAATTTCATCCTCTGAAAATTGTCTGTTCATATCCTTTGACCATTTATTGATTGGAGAATGGCTTGAATTTTTATAAATATGAGACAATTCTCTATATATTTTAGAGATGAGACCTTTATCAGAACCCTTAAATGTAAAGATGATTTCCCAATTTATTGCTTCCCTCCTAATCTTGTCTGCATTGATTTTGTTTGTACAAAAACTTTTTAATTTAATATAGTCAAAGTTATCTATCTGGTTTTCAATTAAAAGTTCCAGTTCTTCTTTGGACATAAATTTATTCCATCTCCACAGGTCTGAGAGGTAAACTATATTATGTTCCTCTAACTTGTTTACAAAATCACTCTTTATATCCAGATCATGAACCCATTTAGATCTTATCTTGGTATGTGGTGTTAGATGTGGGTCAAGCCCTAATTTCTTCCACACTAGTTTCCAGTTTTCCCAGCAGTTTTTGTCAAATAGTGAATACTTATCCCAAAAGCTGGGGTCTTTGGGTTTATCAAAAACCAAATTGCTATAGTTATTGCCTAGTTTGTCTTGTGATTCTATCCTATTCCACTGATCGACTACTCTATTTCTTAGCCAGTACCAAATGGTTTTGATGACCGCTGCTTTATAATATAGTTTTAGATCTGGTACAGCAAGTCCACCATCTTCAGCCTTTTTTTTCATTAATCCCCTTGAAATTCTAGACCTTTTGTTTTTCCAAATGAACTTTGCTACTATTTTTTCTAGATCTGTAAGATAATTTCTTGGGAGTTTGATTGGTATGGCACTAAATAAGTAAATTAGTTTGGGTAGTATTGTCATTTTTATTATATTCGCTCGTCCTACCCATGAGCATTTTAAGTTTTTCCAATTGACTAGGTCAGACTTGATTTTTTCTGCAATTTAGCTCTGCCATCCATCCCCTCTTCTCCACTCTCACTTTCACCAGCCACGTTCAGGCTGTGCTTATTTCACACCTTGTCTACTGGCCTCCACTCTCCAATATCTCTATGTTCCAGTCTATTTTATTGCCTGTAAATGCAAGTTCAAAGTCCAGATCCTGGCATTTATCTATCATCTGGCCCTAACATTTCTTACTAGTCTTAGTTCTAATTATTCTTGTTGTTGTCTACATCCCCAACATCAGGGCTACTCACCTATACCTAGTGCTTTTCTATTTCTCTGCCTTCAACTTATGTTGTTCCTTGTTCCAAGAATGTCCTTCCCATCATTTCTCTAGTTTCAAAATCCTAACTATCTTCAACATCCAAATTCAATATCAAACTCTCTTTATGCATCTTCCCTCTAATTTACCCTAACAGAAATATCCACCACTGCCCCTCTCCCACATTCCTACAGAACTTTGTACTGCTCTTATTCAACATCGTCTTTCTGGTTTTATTATAATTATTCCTGAGAATGTCCTATCTCCCTTGCTTGCTCCTTGAGGGAAAGGACTGTAACTTCTTCAGCTCTCTATCTATGCACACAGTAAATAGTAGAAAGCCTTAAATATGTTAGATGTTGAACATTATCTATTGGATTAGGCAGTTAATAGCATTCTTGCCAGACAGCTCTCACAGAACATCATTCAGACTGGGAATCAGAAGAGTCCTCTCTTGTTCATTTTATAGATGATGAACCGGAGGTCAATAAAGATTAAGAGTGACTTACCCATGATTATACAGGTAGTTAAGTGGAAGGTCAGGACCACACTTCGGTCCCTTGCCTTAAAATCCACTGCTGCTTCAATTCTGCATGTGGGTATACATGAGTATAAAAACAAGGAAACAGCATGGTACAGTGCAAGGCAGGATTTCCAGATCAGTTTCTAACATGCATTGGATGTACAAGTCATTTAGTCTCTTAATGCCCTAGGCAACTCTCTAAGACATATATTAACATAATAATACATTTTACATAAACATATTATAATTAACATGATAATATATTTATATAAAAATATTATTTATTAATGCTAATTTACAGCAATAAAGGGAATTTCCACATGAGGAATTAACCATAGAGATGAAATCCCATATCCAGGCCAAAAAAAAATGTGTGAAGGTCTGTTATGAAACGACAAAAGCCTTCACAACTTGCACTCTCTCTACCAAATGGCAACCACAAACACACACTAATTCTACTTTGTCTATGTTCTGACTAAAAATTGTACCACCCTCTCTAGCTTCTTGAATTTGTCTTGTTTGTGATCTTATTAAAATTGTCAAAAATAATTAAAGACTGAGACCAGAAAACAGAAAATTATTTTATGTGCTATGAAATGCCAACATTCTACAAATTAAAACTAAATAGCACTTGGTTTACATATAGCTTTCTGCTTTATTAAAAAGGCCTGTGCTTTTTTTTTTTTTAATCCACCATGCCATGTTATTTTTTATATCTTTTTAGCACTCTCACAAGTGTTTTTCTAGGGAGGTAAAAGATTGGAGCCCAATTATCTTTTTAAAAAATTATAAGAAGAAAATACTTGGGTTATTGAAGGAAGAAAGACTACTTTGAAACTGAATTGTATCTATGTTAGAAATTATAAAGATTTAAAACCACTGAAGACTGGCAAAGCTTATTAAGTATCTCTAAAGAAGCAATGGTAGTCATTCATTTCAACCCTAAAATGTCAGTGAAATTCCCACAGAAATTCTTGTGATTCTTCGATTTGGGAGAACTACATGGGGCAGGGTGGAGGTATTTCACCAAGCTGACCTTGGACAGATCTTTAAGATATACTATTTCACTTTCACAGGAAATAGTTTCACTCTGCTGTGGGTAGATCTTGTCAGTGTCTCTGATCAAACAGGGAGGGCAAGTCTTAATGGAAACAAGGCCAAGAATACCTGCGTCTTGCCTCTCCCTGACCATCTCCTCCTTTCTGCTCCCTTTTCTCTCTCTCAGCCTCCCTCCCTCCCTCCGTTTCTCCCCCTTGTCCCCCCTCTCTCTGTCTGTCTGTCTCTCTCTATCTCTCTGTCTCTCTCTCTCACAGACACACACACAAATTTTACAACTGCTTATCATTGAAGGCTGGCAGTATTTTGTCAGGAATAAGAGTCAAAACTAGAAATCAGTTGGCTTAGGCTCAACCCAGGGAAAAGAGACTAACCTGACTAGAGCAATCAAGTATGTGCTGTGATCTAGTAAATATTATGAAGTTTCAGTTGGAGACATACATATGCCCAGTTAAGAAAGTATTGAAAATTTCAGCGTCTGCCTTGCCACATCATTGACACGATGGTCCCAAATAACAAATAAAAAGAAAATTCTTTGTGACCGAAACCTGTGTTGTTTACCATGGCAAAAAATACAGGACTTAAACTTTAGATATAATATTGATGCTACAATAAAATATAGTTTTGATCCTGTCAATTCTTTCTCATTCCCTACTACCCATACTCTTGCCCACAACCTCTTACCCTTAAATACACACAAAAAAAGATGAAATCATATTCAAGTCAGAGACATTTTATCTAAGTCTTGTAATTCTGAATATCTGAACAAAAGCAGAAAAATGCAGCTAATCACATTCAAATATTTAACTCCCTTACTGAAGTCTCAAGGAGTTATGGAGTTAGAATCACAGCATTTTATGGGAAGAACTGGATTGAGGACTCAGGTCTCCTGGCTCTGAGTCTCATGTTCCTTCTATTGTACCAAATAAATCTTCTTCTCTAAGTATTTCAAGTCAAGGTTAGTCCTTTCTCTTAATATTGTATATATGCTTGTTATTAAATTTAAACTACATACTTAATGCTGAATGTTAATTCATTCTTAATCATAGATTAGAGTTGAAATGATCCTTAGATCTCATCATGTATATTTCTTTTTATATCATCTTTATTTCTAAACCTAAGCCTCCTCCCTTCTCTATCCAGAGGACATTCATTAAAAGAAAGAATAAAAAGAATTTTTTTAAAGTTCAGCAAAACTAACCAACACATTAAATTGTCTGACACTGCTGCATTCAAATTCAGCCTTTGCATCCCTTTAGCACCTCTGTGAACCTGAGCAATTCCTTTAGGATTGCTGATTTGGAGCTAGAAGGGATTTTAATAGTAATCTGGACCAGCTCTCTCGATTTACAGCTGAGGGATAACTTGCTCAAACCATATAGGCCAACAGAGGCACAGACCAAATTCCAATCATGTTGTTCTGACTCCAAATGTAGTGTTCTTTCCATTGTGCCACTTTCTACACCTCAATTTCCTTATACAGAATATGAGAGAGAAGAATATCATGTCCCTTCTAGTTTTGAATGAATTAAAATATGAAAGACATCATTTTAAAGTCAAGGAAACAACAGCAGTGAAGAAGTTCTACAGCTTGCTCAAGGTCACACAGCTATCGGATGGGTCTTTGTTTTAGCACCTGATGGAAATCTTCTCAAAGAGTCTAGAACTAAATTTTATTTTATCACTCCAAGGATATATAATCACATCAATGCGGGTACTCTTGGTGATGCAGATCACAATTTCTTTATTCTTAACTAGATGGATTAATGAGTCCCTTGAGTCAACCAAAAATCGTCACGGGTTGACCAACTTTCTGTGGGTGATGAAACCCTCTGAACTTAATTAGGCTCGTCTTCAGAAAACATACATGTGATTTACTACCTGGACCAAACTCTTATGCTTTTCAAGTTTGGCAAGAATGGCAGAATGTCAAGCTGATATCATGTCTATTACAATAAAACTTATTACATATTTAATAATTTATACCTGTGGTGATGATTTATTTGTCTACATCACACATTATAATAACTCACCTAATTCTCCTTTTTCAATGTTATGTCATTTCTTATTAGATACCTTTTCACCCTCAGTATACCCACTCACAATTATATGTCATCTGCTATTGGGCTTGAATAAAGTGATTAATGCAGCAGAAAAAATAACAAAGACAAAATTAGTTTTAAGACTCTCTTTTTCATAATCTTTAAATCATTAAGTTGAACAGATTTCATAGATATTTATACCAGGACATTAATTGACAATCTGTTAACCTTGGCCATTAATTAATCCTCTAGCTTTGGAGGGATGCAACAATTACATATTGATCACTGGGATCATTATGCTTGCATGACATAAATTTGAATGATGTTCCAGCATCAAGCTCAGTAAATTCCAAGTGTTCCTTAATGTTTGGAATCTAGGAGCTGCTTTGGTTAAACTACACAGCCTAAAAGAGTTCCTGTATACAAACTCATCTCACTTTTCCCCATAATTTCTTTTCAAATACTGCTATTCAATTGTCTTAAATAGTTGTGTATTCAATAAATTATCTTTGATACATGTCATCTAAGACATGAATTGTTCACTTAGATTGTGACTGTGCCTTCCCCCACAAACCTATTTAGAAATTTTTGTTTAATTTTTAAGTCAAACAAGATCATTCATCTTCCTGATTGTATATGTGGGCACAAATGAAAATGAAAACATTTACTCATTCATTTAGCTACATTGGAATAACCATATGTTTGATAAAAATATCCAATTAATTGTTCAATTTTGCCAATGTGCATACCAGGTTTTAAAGTTCTAGTCTACTCTCTAGCAATATGTAATTATATCCCTCTTGGGCACTAATCTCGAGGTAGCCTGATTTTCTAATTGCTTGCCCCATATTGACAACATGCATAACATCATTTTCTACAAGTTGTTCAAGGTTCCTTGGTGAAAGAGAGGATGGAAAACCATGACTATAGAAAGCAAACATATTATTCACTTTACTTTCTGGCTGTACATTACTTTTTCAGGGAGCCTTTTGAGGGCACAAACTTTAATTTCTGGCTTTACATCCCCAGTGCCCAGAATAGTGCCAGGCATATCACAGTTGCTAAGCAAATGTTTGTTGAATAGAATTGCAGCAGCCATATAACTATGCCTAAGTCAACTAAGAAAGATAGTTCTTTCTCTAAACAAGTTCTCATTTTCTTGTTCCACATTTGTTTCTCATGAAACAAAACAATAAGTGGAAATATTTACAAGTCGAAACAGAAAGGGTTTGTAGTAAATAAAAGACTCTGTTTCCTGTAAAGCTTCTTTCCAATATGCTAACATTTCAATATGATAATTT
>JAJPUD010010077.1:0-66416 GCA_023553655.1 Myrmecobius fasciatus
GAAGAATTACCCATACATATGTTATGCAAATAAAATTTAAAAAAATGAAAAAAAAAAAGAAAACTCCATTTATTCCTATACTCTCTAATATTTTTAATAGGAATGGATGCTGGATTTTTTCAAATGCTTTTTCTGCATCTACTGAGATAATCATATGAATTTTGATAGTCTGGTTATTGTTATAGTCAATTATGCTAATTGTTTTCCTAATAATGAACTAGTCCTGCATTCCTGGTATAATTTCTATTTGATCATAGTGTATATTCCTAGGGATGACTTGGTATAATCTCTTGCTTTAAGATTTTTGCATCAATATTCATTAAGGAAATTGTTCTATAATTTTCTTTCTTTGTTTTGATTCTACTTGGTTTAGGTATTAGCACCCATGTCTGTGTCATAAAAAGAATTTGATAAGATTCCTTCTTTTCCTCTTTTTCCAAAGGGCTTGCAAAATAATGGAATTCATTGTACTTTAAATGTTTGGTAGAATTCATATGTAAATCCATCTGGCCTTGGAGATTTTTTTCTCAGAGAGCTGATTAATAGCTGCTTCAATTTCTTTTTCTAAAATGGGACTATTTGAGTAATTTGTTTCCTCCTTTGTTAATCTAGGCAATCTATATTTTTGTAAATATTCATCCATTTCACTTAAATTATTATATTTATTGGCTTACAGTTGGGCGAAATAGTTGCTATTTATTATTCCAATTTCCTCTTCATTGATGGAATGCTCATCTTTTTCATTTTTTATACTAACAATTTGATTTTCTCCTTTCCTTTTTCTGATCAAATTAACTTAAGCTTTATCTATTTTGTTTGTTTTTCATAAAACCAGCTCTTATTTTTGTTTATGAGTAGATTTTATTACTTTCAATTTTATTAATTTCCTCTTTCATTTTCAGAATTTCAAATTTGGTATTTACTTGGGAGCTTTTTAGTTGTTCTTTTTCTAGTTTTTTTTTTTTAGTTGCATGCCTAATTCATTGATCTTCTCTTTCTCTATTTTATGGAAGCAAGCATCTAGAGATATAAAACTTCTTCTAAGAACTGCTTCAACTATATCTTATAAATTTTGGTATGTTGTCTAACTATTGCCATTCTCTTGGAGGAAAGTCTATGATTTGTTGTTTCACCCATTCATTCTTTAGGATCAGATTATTTAGTTTACAATTAATTTTTGGTCTATTTTTCCCTGGTTTTTTGTTACATATGATTCTTATTGCATCATGATCTGAAAAGGATGTATTTACTAATTCTGCCTTTTTGCATTTGATTTTGAAGTTTTTATGCTTCAACTTATGGTCCATTTTTGTATAGGTTCCATGAATTGTTGAGAAAAAAGTATACTCATTTCAGTCTCCACTGAATTTTCTCCAAAGGTCTATCATACCTAATTTTTCTAGAATTCTATTTATCACCTTAACTTCTTTCTTATTTATTTTGTGGTTCAATTCATCTAGTTCTGAGTGAGCAAGGTTGAGATCCCCCACTAGTATAGTTTTGTTGTCTATTTCTTCTTGCAGCTCTCTGAACTTCTCTAGGAATTTGGATGCTGTATCACTTGGTGAATATATACTTAGTATTGATATTACTTTATTATCTATTGTATCATTTAGGAAGATATAGTTTGCTTCCTTATCTCTTTTAATTAGATCTATTTTTGCTTTTGCTTGACCTGAGATCAGGATCACTACTCCTCCTTTTTTTTTTTTACTTCAGCTGAAGCATAACAGATTCTGCTCCAGCCTTTAATCATTACTCTATATGTATGTATGCTTAAAATGTGTTTCTTGTAAACAACATATTGTAGAATTCCGGCTTTTAATCCAGTAATCTGGATTCTATTTTAGTAATCTGCTTCTATTTTATGGGAGAGTTCATCCCATTCACATTCACAGTTAAAATGACTAATTCTGCATTTCCTGCCATCTTATTTACCAAAGTTATGCTTTTCTCTTTCATTTCCTCTTTTCCCTTTTCCCCATTATTTTACTTCTGACCACCACCTTCCTCAAACAGCCTTCCCCCCTTTACAGCCCTTTCTCCTTTCTTATACCTTTCCCCTACTACTTCTGTTTTCCCTTTTATTAGCTTTCCCTTTCTTCTCCTGGGCCCCCTCCCCCTCATTTCCCTCCCACTTTGCTATATGGTGAGACGCATTTTTTTGTGAAGTCAAATATGTGAGATATTCTCTCTTTGAGCCAAATCTAATGAGAGTAAGATTCACAAGATTCACACAATGTTCATTCCCCTCTCTTATTTCCATCAATTATAATAGGTATTCTTTGCCTCTTCATGAGATGTAATTTCCCTCATTTTACCTCCATTTTCCTCTTTTCCTAATACATTTTCCTTTCTACCTCTAGTTTCTTTTTTATATTATCACAATAAAATCAAATTATACCTGCACTCTCTAAGTACATATAACAGAGATATAGTTCTGAAGAGTTTTTTTTTCATTTTTACCTTTTTATCCTTCTCTTGAGTTTGCTATTTGGAGATCAAATTTTTTGTTCAACTTTTGTCTTTTCATCAGAAATAAATGAAATTCACTGTATCACTGTATCACTGTATCATTTTCTTTCCTGAAAGATAATGCTCAATTTTTAGCTGGATAGTTGATTCTTGGCTGCAATCTCAATTCCTTTGCCTTTCAGAATGTCAGATTCCAGGCCCTTCAATCCTTTAAGGTGGAAGCTGCTAGGTCCTCGGTAATCCTGATTGTGGCTCTTCAATATTTATATTGTTTCTTTCTGGCTTCTTGCAATATTTTTACCTTAATCCAATAATTCTGAAATTTATGTACGATATTCCTTGGAGTTTTCATTTTGGGTTCTCTTTCAGGATGTGATAGATGAATTCTTTCAATGGCTATTTTACCATGTAGATATCACGGCAGGTTTCTTTGATGATTTTCTGAAAGATGATATCCAGGCTCTTTTTTTCATCATGGTTTTCATGAAGTCCAATAATCTGTAGATTGTCTCTCCTAGATCTATTTTCCAGGTCAGTTATTTTTCCAATGAGGTATTTTTCATTTTCTTCTTTTTTTTTTTTTCATTTAAAAAATTTTGTTTGGCTGATTCTTGATGTCTCATCAAGTCATTCATTTCCATTTGTTCAGTTCTAGTTTTTAGTGAATTATTTTCTTGTTACATTATTTTAGCTCCTTTTGTATTTGGCCAATTTAATTTTAAGTGAGTTGTTTTGTTCAATGGATTTTTTTTTTCCATTTCACAAATTCTATTTTTCAAGAAGCTGTTTTTCCCATTTTGTCATTTCTACCTTGTAAGAAGTTATATGCTTTTTCCATTTCATCAAATGTATTTTTAAGGAGTTTTCTTCAGATAATTTCTATATTTCATTTTTTAAATTCTCTTGCAATGTTTTCATTTCCTTTCCCATTTTTCTTCTAACTTTTTTTAATGCCCTTTT
The DNA here is from genome assembly GCA_023553655.1 of Myrmecobius fasciatus. Taxonomy (NCBI): domain Eukaryota; kingdom Metazoa; phylum Chordata; class Mammalia; order Dasyuromorphia; family Myrmecobiidae; genus Myrmecobius; species Myrmecobius fasciatus. The sequence goes on from JAJPUD010010077.1 coordinate 3,436, forward strand.
TGAATTCTTCCAAGAGAGCCTTTGTGAAATGAAGACCAATACTTATCGCCCTTTGGGTTTTTATCTGAGATGATCTGCTTTTAGTGTTCTTAGGGTTTGAAGTCTCTTCTCTTTATGCATAAAAACTATCTATGTTTAGAGTTCTTTTTTGCTTTTTTTCTTCATTTTTTAAAAGGTTGAGGTCTGCTTTTAGAGCAAAGGGGAGATTGTCCAAGCTTCCTCTATAGGTGATTGGCTCCTCTGGGCAGTGCTGATTAATCCTGGGTGGGCATGGCCAGGTCCCTCATCCTTCTGGGGATCAGGGCCTATTTGCCTTTTGTATTTGTGTTGGGTGTCTTACATCTCATCTGCTGATTTACTGAATTGCAACCAGGACAGAGTAGCCAACACTGCCACAGATTCCTCTTGTTATATTCCCTGGTGTGCGGGATGCCACACTAGCCTGGTATGCCTGTGCTCAGCCCCTGCCTCTGTGCCTGGTTGAAAAAGATCTTTTCTGAAATTCTTCTAAAATACCTTCTACTGGAAATTTGTTGCATTTCAAATATTTGTAGGCTCTATCACTCCAAAACCAGTTCAGGGGCTTGAGTTGGTGTTGATCTAAGGGAGATCAGGGAGAGCGCAGATAAAGATGTGTCTCTTTTCTGCCATCTTGGCTCCTCACCTGTGAAACTATTAACCTAGTGTTTACTATTAAATAGGCACTTAACATGTTTCATTCCCTTCACATCATACATTTGTATTTAATCATCTATTACTAAGTTCTTCCATTTTTTTCTGTTTAGCTCTTTTGTTTTCATCTCTGTCATCTTGCTTCTGTTTTCTGTACTTGTGAGTTCTCTGTGCATATACATTGGTGTCCTGAAAAAAAGTTTTTTTTATTCCTCCTCATTGGACTTGCTTTACTTTGTGTCTTTATAATTTCATTCTTTAATGTCCCACTCCTTCTGAGTCAACTTCCATAGTAGAAGTTTAATTGATTGAATCCTACCCATCCTTCCTCCAAATCCTCAAATTTGTTTTGAAGTGAACATGTTAGACTGTGTCTAGGTTTTCTTTTCTCTATCACATACTCTAGATAGGAGTGATCACTTCCTTTTCCCTGAGGGTTCCCAGCTTCCAGTTTGTCTGTTTGGCAAAATTCAAACCATAATTCAATTTTCTGTTCAATAAAAATAAAGGTTGGTCTAAGTAATAATTTTTCCTTCAACTTAATATCTTTGCGCTCCATTTTCAACTCTGCTCCCCCAAAATGACCAAAATAAGTGGTGTTGTCAAATTTTATTTATGTTATTGCCTATTTGGCTTCTCCTGGCTGTCTCAAAATATTTCAGCATTGATACAGAATCTAGCAGCCTGAAATTTCACCATCCTATATTCATTTTTTTGATTTCTTCTCTTTTAGATTCCCTTATATCCTGTTATTGACCTATCCATCTCCCCCCCATCCATTCATTCATTCATTCATCCATTCTTAAACTCATTCATCTGTTCAATAAACATTTATTAATATATATGGAGTACCTTGAGCCAGGTGCTGGGGGCAGACAAAGTCTGGAAAAGACAAGAATTTACATCTAAAAAGGAAATATAATATAAACACAGATAATTAGAAGACATAATATTATATAATAAATATCTCAGATACCTATGAAAATGTCATGTAAGATACAAGTTTATAAACAACCTGGAGATATTGGAGGAAAGATCAGGAAGAGAAATGAATAATTACAAAGGCTTCATCAAAGTAGGTGGACCTTGAGTTCAATTTTAAAGGATGAGTGAAAATTCAAGGAGAGTAGAAAATAGAGGAAAAATAACATTCCAGAGATAAGAAACAGTTGGGGCAGACGCATTAATGCATGAGGCTCTGAACTTTTGCAAAGGCAAAAATATGCCAGTTTGTCTAAAATAGAGAATGCATGAAAGTAAATACCTGAAATTTTAAGGCAATTCCTCATATAAATATCCTTCAATATAAGGTTTTGAACTTTACACTGTGTAGAAGTCACTGATTTTTTTTAATTTTTTAAAAAAATCTTACACTTAAAAATCTTTTAAATAGAGTTTTTTTTCTTTTTTTAACTGTATTAACAATAATGTAACCTATGTTGGCTAATAAATAATACCAATTCATACTAAGGTATTAGTTGGTTATTAAGAGATCACTAGATACTGAGGAAAGAATCAGGGCACTGGGGAAAGCTCAAAATTAAGAGATAGTTATTGTTTATGAAAAATGATTAGAGTATTCTCATGACTACCAAAGAGCAGAACTGGAAGCCATCAATGGAAGTTACAGAGAGGCAGGTTACAATTCTTCATGATAAGAGCTGTCTAAAAGCAGAATGGGCTGCTAGCACAGGTAATGGGCAGAAGATCTCATCTGCAGAGGTCAAATAAAAAGGCAGAATAGTCACATATTTGGGATTTTGTCCCATTTGTGTATAGATTGGATTCGATGGCTTTGACATCTCATCCGATTACAGGATGTTTCACATTTTCCCAGGGCCCATCCCAAGTGGTGGCAGTAGAGTTTGTACTTAACAAATCATAGGATCATAGATATGGAGCTGAAGGGTCCTTGAAGATCACTGGATTTAGCCTCCTCATTTTATAGATTGGAAAAATGAAGCCTATATGTTAAAGGACTTGCATAGTATTCTATACATCTACAAAAATGACCATGTAGGATTTGAACCCTGATCTTTTGACTTCCAGTCCAGTTCTTTCTTTACAATGCCATATTGCCTTTTTTTTCAGGCTTTTGTGGACAGAACATGTCTCTGGATGTTTATAAGATGTAGTAGAAAATGAGAAGCATTTAGAAGAATTTCCTACTGTAGCCATCATTCTGAAAACATAGACTACTAAATAAATTAGAACATTATATATGGTAAATACTTTTCATAAAGGTACTATGAAGCACTTGGTGCAATGGATATAGAGTTGTAGAGTTGGGAAGCCCTAAATTTAAATCTGGCCTCAGAAACTTACTAGCTGGATGACCATGGCAAGTCATTTATTCTTTTGTTTTAATTTAAGTAATTGTAATGATAATAATAATAACTAAAATTTACATAGTACCTAATATATGTATTCAGGTGTTGCCCTAACAGCTTTCTAATTATAGTCTTCTCTGATCCTTTCAATAATCCTGGGACCTAGGTGGTATTATTTTAATCCCCATTTTGCAGATAAGGAAATTGTAAACTGGGAATGATACCTTCATAGAGTAGTTGTGAAGATCAAGTGATCACACACACACACACACACACACACATCAAGAATGTTCAAATTAAGCCTCAGACACTTACTAGCCGCATGATCTTGGGTAAGTCACATAAACCTGATTATCTCAGTTCCTCATCTATACAAGGAGCTAGAGAAGGAAATGGCAAACTACTTCACTATCTTTACCAAGAAAACCTAAAGGGGTGGGGGGTGTCATGAAGAATCATACATGACTGAAACAACTGAATAGCTGTAATATATATGTATATGTGTGTAATGTATATATAGATGCATTTATATATGTATGTGTCACATATATACATATATGAATGTACATATATCGTGTTGTGCATTGTATGAATATGTATATATATTACGTCCCCATGTGTGTATATATATCTATATTTTTTTCTCTACATAAGTAGATGTAAAGGAATTCCCTTGGCTCTTTTAGAACATTTCCCTAATTTACCTATTGTACCTCATTTGGAAACAAATTTTAGTAGTCGGTTCAATAAAGTGATATTGGTGTGCATGCATAAACATTAAGTAAAAATAATAAAAAGGACAAAGGAAAGAGAAAATACTCATTTAGTTAGGGAGTCATAAAAGCCTACATTTCTGGAGCATTTGAAGGCTTAGAAAGTGCTTTCTTTATACTATTCTTGTGACAGGTATTATTAATCTTCATTTTACAAATTAAAAAAAAAAACAAATAAAACTCATTGCAATAAGTGTTTTCCCTGTGAACACATATGAATAAGTGGCAGGTTTGAGACTTGACCTTTAGGACTAGGACCCTAAGTTTATCTATCCTTTTATTATAGGACATGTAATTCGTTCAAAAATGACAATTTTAATGAGCACCATATTTTGGGAAGGACATTGATAAGCTGGAGATCAAACAACACGGTAAATGTCCTTGACATGCAACATCAGGATTAGTTGAAGGAACTAGAGATGTTTATCTTAGATGTGAGAAGACTTGGGGAGAAAAAGTTCAAAATAGCCACTTTCAAGTACCTGAAGGACTCTCACACAGAATTGATCTTAGGGCTGTTCTGTTTTATTCTGGCATACAGAACTAAAAGAAACTAAAAACTAGAGATTGCAAAGAAGAGTATTTAGGCTTGATATGAGTGGGTGACAACATACTATAAATAAGAAATCATGATAGAAAAATAGAAGAAAGGATGTCATCAAAAAAATGTGTGAGTATAAAAAAAGATTGTAGTGTCACATGGCAAGAACAAGGGATGAATAATGTACATACTTTGTACTCCACTAGTTTTTTTTTCACAAAGACAAAAGTCTCCAGCCTGTCAAGTGCACTGACTGTAGTGAACATAGGAAGTGAGAATATAGACAAGAGTAAAAAGAAATAGGCAGGCTTTAGTGAATTGCTATTTGCACCAATGGAAGGAATATTCATGATAATCTTATCAAAGATTCATTGAGTATTTGAAATAAAGGGAAAAAATAATTTTGTCATGGTATGATATGATCTTTCGTGGAGTAGTAAGTTTCCTCTTTATTATAAATCTTAAAACAATGCTGTACCTATCTATATATGGAATTCTTTTTTTCAGGTTTGTGTGCATTAGATCAGTGGAGTCACACAAATACAAATGGGGAGCTGTTAAGCCTTATATAAAGATCTCTATGGGCTTCATAATTACTTTGAAAATCACACATTTACATATTTAATTAATTATAATTATATTAATATACACAGCACGACAGTGTGTATATAGATAAGGAAATAGGGACATAAATATTTGAATAGATAGGGCCCAACCCATGATTTCAATGGGCTAGGTAACTCCCAGTAAGGAAACTCCCTAAACAAATGAAGGTTGGCAAATGCTCTGCAATTTACAATCTTAAAAAAGAATCTAGAATACTGTGAGGTTCTGTGATTTGCCCACTTAAGAACAGGATATGTCAGAGATAGGAACTGAATCCAAGGCTTCCTATCTCTGAGGTACTGAAGAAATGGTAAGTGGACATTAACATCTATTCTAAGTACATATATCAAAGACAGCAAATCACAAATTCTTCTATTTTATATTTAAAGTATTTCATGCCATGGTTTTATTCTAACATCTGATCATATTGTATTTTTAGTTCCCTCCATGTTCACAATGGATCTCACTTTTTTGCCTTTGTACTTCCTGTCCAGGATTGAAATACAATTTTTCCTTTCATCCCTCTCCCTCTCTCAGAACTCTTAATTTTCTTTAAAGCTCAGTTCAAGATCTATCTTCTCCATGAGACCTTGCCTATTATTCCCCTAGCTCTTAGTTTCTTCTAGAAATCACCTAGTAACTATTTCATTTTTTTTTTTCAAATATACACCTGTACATGTTGTTTCATGCAGATGGCAAACTCCTTAAGGGCAGGAACTATTTTTATTTTTGTCTTTCTATCACAATTTAGCTTTTGTGCAATCATTTCAATTATGTCAGACTCTTCATGACCCAATTTGGGGCTTTCTTGGCAAAGACACTAGAGTGGATTATCAGCTCATTTAACAGATAAGAAAGTTGAGGCAAATAGGTTTAAGCTAGGAATAGTCTGAGGCCACATTTGAACTCAGGAAAAATGAGTCTTCTTGACTACAGGTCCAGCATTTTATACACTATGTGACCCAGCTGCCCTCGCCTCTCTATCACCACTGCCTAACACAAAAATAGACAGTTAAGGAATACTTTTTTTATGTAATAAAATTATATTATATATAATTATATGCATAATGTAAGGCATTTTGATTAGGTAATAGCAGTCTACTGTGTACTCAGACAAGGCTCTTCAAATCTCTGACCTCAGTTTTTCTCATCTGTAAAATAGGGGAAAAGATGTTTAGAATCCTCTCCTATATTTTCAGGAGGAGATGCAAGAATGTTGATGTTTCTTGCAGCCTGACAACTGCCCTGTCCAAATTGTCTTTAAAGTGGAAGATTCCATTACTGTGCTCTGTCATGTGACTCATGCAGAGCATTTGCTCATTCGCATGTAGCAAATGCTCAGCAGGAGGCTGAGTGGCCTCATTACATTAGTATAGGAGCTCTCACCTGTCAGTGTGAACCCCAGTATTACTGATTACAATCCCTGTGCCCTGGAATCCTGTCAGCCAGGAATGGAGGCAGCCTGTGCAGCATGGCCAGAATGGAAAACTGAAACGTTATTTAAACAGAGTTGATTTCCAACTTTCCAAATGTAAATAACCTGCTGGGTGGTCTGCTGGCCTGTCAGCTGTCATTATTCTCCCCAGAGTAAACAAGGTTGTCAAAGTGAATTTCTTTCACAGTGATAAAGACCCATTCTATCCCAACAAATCTTGCTTTGGGTGTTTGGGGATCTTGTTATGTTTGTTAAAAAAAAAATCCCTTTCAGGAAGAAAAGAAAGGTTTGTTTCTAAAGTACAAGGGTCCTTCCTCCTTCATCTAGGTTTTCCTGTTAGAAAAAAATCTGCTGAAGTGGATTTATATCCAACATGCCCCTAGAAGGCATAAATTAAATAAATAGATAACTCATTATCTGTGGTACAAAAAAAAAAAAAAAAAAAAAAAAGATGTGAACCAGTTCCCATGGTGCTTTGGACAACAAATACATGATCAAAGGATTTAGAGCTAGAAGAAGCCTTCATGTGGACAGATAATCCCCAATCTCTAACCTACACAATCATTTTATAGATGAAAAAATTGAGACCCAATGAGGACATGTGAATTGTTCAAGATTAAAAAAGTAAGGATTTGAACTAAGATTATTGATTGAAGAAAGGCAGCATAGAATAGTGGACTGGACATGGAATTTAGAGTTATGAAATCTTGAATTCTAATTCTGCTTCAGATACCAGCTGTTTGATGCTGAGCAAGTTACTGAAACTTTCTGATTCTGTTTCTTTATCTATAAAATACAGAGTGAGACTAAATGACCACCAATATCTATGTCAATTCCAAATCTATGATTCTGTGGTTTTTCCTACTAAGTTATTTCCTATAACATGTGTTGGTTTCTAGACTGTATAGTTTAAAGGTTAATCCAACTTTAAATTTGCAACCCTAAAATAATAATGATGAGCTTACATTTATTTCAAGCTGAATTCTTACATAGAACTGAGAATATGGGGGCGGGGGGCATATTTTCCAAAATATCTCTAAGGCATTTCATTCAGGATTGATTCTAGGAGAAATTGTGAAGTTGGTCAATTTTGTATATCTCCTCCTTTTTTTCTTCCCATTCTTGTCAGTTTCCCTTCTTACTGGTCATTACTTCTTTACTCCTATTAGTTGGGTATTGAACTTCCTTGTCAATCCCCTTGGGCTCCCTCACTATTTTTCTTAAAATTTTGATTTTTAAAAATAATATGCTAATATGTTTCTGGATTTCAGGGGTTTTCTCTGTTATTCTCCACCCCATTCACTTCCACCACCAAGATAATACCCTTATATTTTAACAGAAGTTTTCTGGTGTTATGGCTCAAAATACAAAAAAAAAAAATTAATATATTTATAGGCATTGAGGGTATCATGACAAGCTGGAAGGGAAGCAGCGATATTTTTAGTTCTTAAATCACTCAATAGGTGACTACCTATAAATGATATAATACTGACATAGGAGGATATGTATGATCTCTTTATTTCTGTTGGTTCTCTGTCTCTGTCTTTCACTGTCACTTTCCTTCTGTCTCTGCCTTTCTGTTTCTCTCTCTCCACATTACATATACATATATGTATACATGCTATATACATATATATTCAAAAGTAAGGCAATTTGTATCTCTAAGGCCTTTATTTTTTAATAGGAGGATATACCACATTATAGTGGTAAGGAAGATAAGTTAGGATCTAGGCATCTATAAGGATTTTTAATAGAGCCAAAGGACAGTAGCATTGTCAATGTTAATGTAATTTTTTTTTCCAAAACAGGAACAAGAAGGTAAAATAGGGTGCTGAGATGATACATATAGCAGTTGGGCAATTAGCATAAAAACCATTTGAAATAGATGACTGTTGGGGAGACCACCATGAGGAAAAAGGTAGAGGTTTAAGAAGGTGTGGTATAGGAAGAATTCATCATCTAACACTTTCCTATTTTAGCAAAATATTCTTCAAAGCTAAATGTTAAGCTCTATTGTTTCTCTAATTCAGGACTGCAAGTTCTATCATTGCCTTTTAAATTTGCTTCCCTCTAAGTTCAGTGCGCTGGGTCAAAGCACTAACAAATGAACTCTTACAGCTCTAGCCAAGATCTAAATCTATATTTATGTCTCTTACCCATAAGTATAATTTCATTATAGATCTCACCATTGACTATAATGATGTTATCCCCATTTTCTGAATTCTGAAATTACTTTTTGATCATAAACTTCTATCCTTCCTTTCTCTCTGCCACTCTCTTTTCTCTGACTGTTTTTGTCTGTCTTTCTTTCCCTCTCCCTCTTTTTTTTCCCCTTGCACAAGCAGTGTGTTTGAAGGATAGAAAGTCTGTTTCGAAATCAAATAGACTTGGTATCAAGCTTTATCTATTACTCATACTGGGCAGATAATTCATCTTCCAATGGATAAATTCTGTATACAAGTTCTATACAATTATATACACAATTCTATACAAATATAAGTTTCAAAGAAGGTACTAATCTTTGTTGGAAGAGGGAGTTTCCTCATCTGGGAGTTTCCTAGGCTAATGAATCACAGGTCCAGACCCTATCTATATATATGTATTTATAAGACATATATACATGTATGAATATATTTTTACATAAACTTGTCTGTATATATATATATATATATAAATAAAATAATATTTAAAATAGTGCTTTTAATATGTTAGGCACCATGCTAAGAACTTCACATGATTATTTGGGCCTCAGAACAACCTTGTAAAGTAGATTCTATTATTTCTCCCATTTTACAAATGAGGCAACTGAGGAAAACAGGCACTCTTCTAAGGTAATATAGCCAGTAAGACTAGTTTTGAATTCAGATCTTTCTGATTCAATGCCCAACCCTCTATCTGCTATGCCACCTTTCAATTCCAATTATCAAATGAGATAATATTTGTAAAGCATTTAACATAGTGCCTAGCATATAATAGATACTTAATAAATGCTCCTTGCCCTTCCCAATTCTGAGTGTTATAGAGGGAATATCTGATTTGGAAAGTGTATGAGATGTGGAGTCAGAATACTTGGGTTCAGAATCCAGCTCTGATATGTTATGGGAGTTACTGAACCTTTCTCAGCTTCAATTTGATGATCTGTAAAATAAGGTGCTTACTCAGGGAACTTCTAAAGTCTTTTCCAGGCATAAATCTATTATCAGATCTTCCTTTAAATATTCACAAATCTGTTTATTTAAGGGAACTTTTAAAACTGATTCCTAGAGAAAGTAAAGAACATCCTAAACTGTCTTGGTTAAAAGAAATTACATCATTGGATATGCATTTTAAGAAATGCTTATTTTATTCCATCAATTAAAAATAAAATAAATTATTTTTAAAAGATATGATCAATGAGTGAATTTGCTTTATATGATGATACTTATTTTGTTACAAAGCAGGATTTTACTGTTTGGGAGAAGAATCATGAGGCAGGAGTGGGAGAGAGGTAGTAGAACAATAGTGAAAGATAAGAAACAAAGCACTTAAAGAAAACATAAATAGAACAATTGAAACTTCAAAGGATGCAGGAAAAAGTTTAGGGGACATAGATAAGCAGACCAGTGTTGAGTTTATAATATTAAAATTAAGATAGACTCAAAATAGCAGTCTGTGCTTAACAAAATACATATTTTCTTATATAATATTATTTCTTTTTTTTAAATGTTCATGTTTGCTGATACTTGTCAAGTTTGTAAAAAAAAAATTTAACTGATGAGTACATTATGCTTAATGTGCCTTACAAAACTAATTTTCCCAACTGTTTTCTTCTCAAAATAGCTCTATTCATTCATTCATTCACTTATTTATTCTTTTATTCTCATAGTACAAAAATAAATAGGTTAAAGAATATTTTTATTTAAAGCAAACCAGGTTTAAGTTTTCCCAGAGTAAATAAGACTGTATTGCTTTAGCTTCTAAACAGGTTGGCCAAGTCTTCCCTTATGTAGGGAACTGGAGAAATAGAGAACTCTGGGGGCAATTCACCTTGGTCTTTAAAAAACAAACAAGCACACTGTGTTTAAATTACATCCATGTTCTATATAACATTGTTGGAGGGATCTGCATCATTATGGTACAGACAATGATCCAGTGGGATTCACTGCCCTTGGATTTCAAGGAGTAAGTGGTTACTTATCTGCATTTTTTTCCTTTATAGGCCCTTGTGCTACACACACATTCTTTCTCATTCTTTAATATATGAAAAACTGCTTTCTTAAGTTAAAAATTTGATGCTTTGGTTTTGCACTTAGACAAATTTTGTTTAAACAACTTGACTGTAACCTCTAGAATTCAAGAGTCAGTGTCTAAGTGTACCTGAAAAATACCCTTTCTTCTCAAATATTATTCTTCCCTTCCCCCCTCCATTATAATCATGAACAACCAGACTTTTCATTATGAGGGCAATCATCTGAATAGTCTCCTTAGTTCTGGCATTTAAGGCTCTTCTATAATAATTTATCTTTAGTTAACTTTAGTGTTATATTATAATACTTCTCTTCAAATATTTTTCTTTCCAGATAAAATATAGTATTTGACCATGTTTCACTCCTTCACCTTTCCAAGTCCCCCATTTTATTCTATTCTTTCCCCTTCTTCTTTGATCATGCCATCCCTTCTGCCTAAAATGAATTATCACTAAAAATCTTCATCTATTGAGTTGTTTTATATCTTAGTTATTTTTCTATAATACTACAAATTAATATTATCTATGTTGCATTGTATTCTTATTTATTTTGTTGAGTATTTCCTAATTATGTTTTAATCTAGTTCCAGTCCCATTCAGGAGTTTTGAAGCCTCAAGTAGCTTGTGAGCTATGAACTTGACCTTTCTGCTCCACAGATTAGTAACTTGAGTACAGAAGAATCAATATTTTAAAATTCCCCCTCCAGGAAAGGGACCCACATGTGCAAAAATGTTTGTGGCAGCCCTTTTTGTAGTGGCAAGAAACTGGAAATTGAAAAGATGCCCATCAATTGGAGAATGGCTGAATAAATTATGGTATATGAATGTTATGGAATATTATTGTTCTGTAAGAAATGACCAACAGGAGGATTTCAGAGAGGATTGGAGAGACTTGCATGAACTGATGCTGAGTGAAATCAGCAGAACCAGGAGAACATTATACACAGCAACAAGACTATATGATGATCAATTTTGATGGACATGGTTCTCTTCAACAATGATGTGATTCAAACCAGTTGTTCAGCGATGAAGATAGTCATATACATCCAGAGAGAGGCCTGTGGGAACTGAGAGTGAACCACAACACAGCATTTTCACGCTTTCTGTGAATATTTCCATGCATTTTGTTTTCCTTCTTAGGTTGTTTTTTTCTTCTTCTCTTTCTAGATCTGATGTTTCTTGTGCAGTAAGATAACTGTATAGATATGTATACATGTATTGTATTTGTCATATAATTTATCCTATCTAGCATGTATTAGATTACCTGTCATCTAGGGGTGGGGGTGGGGGGAAGGAAAGGAAAAGCTTGGGAAAAAAAAGTTTTTTTGCAAAGGTCAATGTTGAAAGGTCACTCATATGTTTTGTAAATAAAAAGCTTTATTAAAAATAAAAATAAAAAAAATAAAATTCCCCCTCCATTGTAAAAGCTCTTCTTTGTATGCTTCTTTTATATGAGATCCCCCCCATTCTTCTTCTCTCTTTCCCCTTCTCTCAGGATATCCTTCTTTCTAACCACTTCCTTTTATTTAGATCATCTCAATATAATCAATTCATATCCATGCCCTCTGTTTATTATACTTCTTCTAACTGTCCTAATAATAGTAGAGTTCTTAGGAGTTACATATATTATCTTCCCATATAAGAATGCAAATTCTTTAACGTTATTGAGTTCCTTTGATTTCTCCTTCATATTTACTTTTTTATGCTTCTTTTGAATCTTATGTTCTCTTTTTCCCCCACCTGTTATTTTCTTCAGTATTTTTGAGACTCTTTATTTAACCAAACTATTAATTCTCTTTTCATAATTTTCTTGCATCATTTGCATTCCCCCCCCAGTTTTTCCTCTACCATACAACTCTTATGTCTTTTTTAAACTCTTTCGGAAATTCTGGTTGTGCTTGTGTCCAATTAGCATTTTTCTTTGAAATTTTGCTTGTGAAGGTTATCATTTTGCTATCTTTGAATTTGTGTTTTGGTCTTCCTGCCACCACAGTTGCATTTTATGGTCAAGTTCTCTTGTTTTTATTGTTTACTCATTTTTTTTTTCTGAGCCTTTTTCTTCACTTTGACCTTTATGTTAAAGTTAGGCTCTACTTATCTGGAACTGAGGAGATACTCTCCTGAGTTTCAAACATTTTTTTTTGTGCAGTTGTTTTGAGAATTATTTCTGGGGGGTCTATAAGTTTTTGGTACTTCCAAAGTGGTGTGATTTAAGGAAAAGTATGGTCACTACTGTCCTTGTCTGTGCTCTTGTCTTTACCCAGAAAAGGCCCTTGATTCCCCTGGTTTTGGTACTATGGCCAAGTCTCCCGTACTGTGACCAAGTCTCCCATATCCCTGTAATTGCATGTGTTAACACTCCTGTCTGCCTTGCAATGGCAACCACAATCTGTACTTCCTTGTGACTAACCACAAATCCTTCTTTGTGACCTGAAACTGCAAGCTGGAACTTCATAAGAGTTATAGAGTTATTGATCAATAACCAAAAGGTTTCCTGTAATTTCATTTTGAGCAGCAATTAGATCCTTCTTTCTTACTATCTCTGGACTGAGAGCTCCTGAAACTGTTGCTTCCACTGTCACAGAGGCCTCCAAGATCCATTGTTTGTGATGCCACAGAATATGCTTCAAGTCAGACCCCACCATAGTGTCATGGAACTCTCCTGCCAACCTCCTACTTTGTCTTAGACTGCTTTACCCAGTCTTTATGTTATCTCTGGCACTCCAAAATTTCATTTAAGGTGTTATTTTCAAATTGTTTAAAGGGGAATGTTAGAAGAATTGGCTGGGTTGCTGCTTTTACTCCATCATTCTGGTTCTGCTTTGTTAAGTGCACTTTTCCAAATAATTATTTTGATCCTTATAGCCACCTTTTGTGAGATAGTTGCTTAGTTTCTTTCAGTTTAAGTGTCACTTCCTTCAAGAAGCCTATCAAGATTGCTTCTGATTTCTGATAACTCTCAGACAGCTACAAAGTTACTTTGTAACCACTTTATTTCTATTTTGTATTTACTTACTTTGTATTTTCTTTCCCAATAGAAAAAAAAGATCCTGGAGAATAGGAATTGTTTCTTTTTCATCTTTGTTTCCTCAGTGCTTAACAAAGTCCCTGGCACATAGTAGGCACTTTATTAAATGTTTGTCAAATTAAATCAAGATGAACGTTATATAAGTAAGGAGTGAAGTCAGAAGAAAAGCGCACACCCTATGAGAGTGAAAAGATTACCCGGCAGAGTATTGAATATATCAAAAAACTAAGTGGATCTGTAAATAATAAATATCAGAGGCAAGAGTTTTCCCAGCTCCAGGCCTGATGCTCTATCCACTGTACTACCTATTCACCTGGGCTGGAAGTGCAGAGGCCTATCTCTAGCTGACCAGAATAGTATTTGGCATGGAAACTTTAACGATCTATTTTTTTCTGACCTGAACTGGTTCATCTTTCCTTAGGCAGCCTGATAACATACCAATCCCATGGACTCACTACATTCCTGCCAATCAATCACAGAGTGGATCCTTTATTGGCTTATCCCACTGCCACTCAAAATCCCTGAACTTAAACAATCTAGTAACCTCAGACTCCAAGGTAGCAGGCATTATTGGAGTGTACCACTATATCTAGTATCTGCATTACTTTTAAAATGTTTATAGGCATGCTAATCAAATCAAGAGTCCAAAGGCATTTATTTAGCCCCTATTATGTGCCAAGGATGTGATAAATCCTGAGTTAAAAACAACAAAGTCCTTGCCATAAAGGAGTTTGCTGCTATAAAGAGAAACAATATGTAAATAAATCAAAATAAAATATTAGGATATTTTTAGATGAACAGTTGAGTGGACAAGAAAAGGTGTTATTTAGAAGTAGTTTTTCAAATGAGTTTTGAAGATGGCTAGGGATTCTAAAATTTGGAAATGGGAAGAAAATCCATTCCAGGAATAGCAGATAGTCTATGCAAAGGCATATAGATAGGAAATAGAATAGTGTATATAAGGGAGAGTAAGTAGACCAATTTTGTTGGCCTGTTATGTACACAGAAGGGAAGTAAAGCAAATTGTGGATCTATTCAGAGAAACTTTAAATCAAACTAGTGGACAATTCAGATATGTAGAAACTTAGAAATATCAGGAATTCTTATCATGCCTCTGGAAAAAAACAAAGCATGCTGAACAGTTTGAATGAAAGTCATGGTTGATAAGTTTCTTAGACATATTCTCCTGATATGAATATAGATGTGATGTAAGACCAAGCAAGATTCATGGAGTAAAACATAAAGTAGGCCTTCCGTCCATATTCCTTTGACATTAAATTAATTGGTTGAAAGAATCCCATGAAGACAACATTCAAACCACATGTGCTTAGTTTCTTAAATCTTCAAAGAATTTCTACTCTGAAAACAAGTCTCTAGTTTATGCTAAGCAAAATTTACTTCATCTTGTAATACAGCTAATTATGTCCAATAAGTATATGTAAACAGAGTAGTTTTTATTCAATTTCCCCCAAACTACAAGGGCAATGAATGCCTTCCTCATTTATAATGATTTATCATAAATTAAGTCACTTTCATTTCAAACTACTTGGGGTATGAAATGTGGCATCAGGAATGCATAAGCTATATTCTCAGACATGTGCAATGACTGTGACTCAATATCTGAGAGGGTAAAACCAATGGCAGAAATGGATCATAGGACTATAAACATAAAGTTCATTATACTATAGTAGAAAGAATTCCAGTTGGGAATCAGAAGATATGGGTTTTAATTAGCAGAATACTAGAGCCAACTTATACTGGCTCCTGAAAACTGGGTTTTTCAATTTTTAGTGTAAACAATTTCATTGTATCAATTTTCATATAGGAGGTGTGTACATGCATATATACAAAATACACACATCCATATATAAACAAGATGTCTAGAGATAGAAATAGAGATGTGGATATCTTATTTCTCCTGATAAAATGTAAGTTCCTTAAGGATAGGGACTATTTCTTTTTTGACTTTGCATCCCAAATACAGTGGTTTGGCATCTAATAGGTGCTTAACAAATGCTTTTGATGTGATGGATTCTTTAAACCTGCCATTTTTCTAGCAAGGGAATCTAGGAAATTATGCATCTCCTCTGGTCTATCTTGATTTTCTATTTGTAGGTTGAGAATAATTGTGTTTTAAAATATTATTTTTTTTAGAGTTTTATATGTCAGCTCTCATTAAAAAGGGTCACAAGTCCCAGGGTTTTATCCAATGAGCCACCTAGCTGCCCTGATGAATATAGCTATTTATGTTTTATCTCCCATGTTAGAATGTGAGCTTCTAAGGAACAGAGTTTACACGTTGCTTTTATTTGTATCCTCAGCACTTAGGAAATGCTTAGGATATTTGTTGTCTAATGGGCCTAGAATTGGCAGTTGATTTTAGTTCAGTTGAAAAGTCATTTAGATACCCTTTTACTGTAGTTTTCAAAGTAGTAATCTTATGCATTTCAGATTACAGGAATATATAGCTTGCAGCCCATATTCTAAAATTAGAAGAAACCCCTTGAAGTTTGAAAGGGTTTAAATTTAAGAAAGAAAAGAACAAATACTATATGCAACAGGTAGTAAACATATGGAACTTCTGAATTTAGGGAAATTGGAGGCTAAATTATAGATACAGAGAAGGTTTAAGAAAGTCATGTGTGATAAATGCACTACCTCAGTGTTATTTATAATTTTTACAATTACAATGATTTTTATAAATATTAACTTATTTTTTCTTCACTACAATCATGCGAGGTAGGCCTTAGAAATGAGAAAATTGAGACTAAGAGATATTATATAATTTGTCCTTGGTGACAACTAGAAAGCTCAGAAATGGATCTAGATTCCATTTTTTTCTGCTATTTCAAGCAACAAAGCCATGGTATAAACTGATGCATTGAGTAAACTTGTCCACATGAATTTAGCTGGGCCTTTTGAGCAAGATGTAAATAAAAAGAAGTTCTGAGGACTTTAGCAAAGAATTCATGAGACTCCAGGGAATATCTTTGTAAACTGTTTTTAACCTTTTTGAAAGTGATAATTATTTTTTAAAATTCAATGAACAGCCTGGAAAATTATTTCTTCCCAAGGTCATTGGTATATGACTTAAGTAAAAGGATTGTTTATTTGAACCTACACTTCTGAATGAACTAGGTAAAAAGTGGTAGAGTTGGGTTCTTTTATTTTAAATCTGGCCTCTTTTCATCTTAAATTATATATATAAAGAGTAATAACTTCAAACAATACAAAACCAAGAATTACAAAATATTGTGTTTTTCCAGGTATCTCATTCCTAACTTTTTGGAAACCATGTTTGGAAGTGAAACCTGGTGCTAAATATAGCCTTATAAGCCAGTAGTGACATAAAAATTGGAGTAAATTGAGAAAAAGGCAATTGAATTTCATGTAAAACCTACTTTATGGGTGGGACATGGAAGGACTCATTTGTATACTTTCTTAAAAAGCTTAAGCCAAGCCTGGTGCTGCATTTTCTTTAGGGGTCATTGCCTGTGGCACTACATAAGGATGTGGTTCTGGCCTTGGTATGCTTGGCACTGCCAGTATTGTGATTGGCTATTACTTGCATTTTTATATTAATGTTTACATTATTCTATAATTATATTTTTATTATTATAGCAATGAAAAAATAAAAGTTGTCTTTAAACAGAGATCTCTCTGGGCTACTTTAGCAATTGAACAATAGGTAGAAACCTGGATATGGGAACCCAATTTACTCCAAGCCTGGGATCTCTTTGGTTAATTTTAATAAGAGTCAACTAAATGTTTTATACAAATCTTATTTTATTAAGATAATGGATGAAATAATACTGCTGAGAAAGCTATCCAGACTTTGGCACAGTTGAAATAATAATAATAAAAGAATAATTGAATTATGTATTAACTTTTCACTTATGGTTTATATTCTTGTCTTTCTCCTGGAGCAGAACCATAACAAATCCCTAGCATGCTTTCTCAGCTCATGACTCCCATTATGTGCTTCAAACCAGAGCCTAGCAAGTCTTATGCCTGGGGCAAGCTTCAATAAATGTAACCAGAACAAGACACATAAAATGTTCAATTCATATGAAAAACTCCCTGAAATCAACTTTTTCAGACTAATGTGGAACAAAGACATAGAAAAGAGAGATGGAATGTGATGTATAAGGAATATCAAGAAGACCAATCTGAATGTGCCTAGAGGGGGATAATATGCAATGTGACTTGCAAAGATAGGTTGGGGCTTTATTGTGAAGGGTTTTAAGTGCCAAATACAGGCATTGATATTTGATTTGGTAGTAGAGAGACATTGACTCAAACAGATGCTGCAGTTGCATTCATGAAATTTTACATAACTCAGTGGAAGGAAGGTCTCCCAAAGTAGAGATTATTTTCTATGGAAATTTGCAGAAAGATAATGAGAATTTTGTAGAGTAAGTTGAGCAGAGATTCTGTTGCAATCTAAAAATAATAAGTGCACATATTCATGGAATTCAATTAAAAGTCAATGAGAGGATAATGAAATGATAGGTGGGGGCAATAGGGCAAGTGTACAGTAATGTTTCCAGCTTCATTCCAAGCACAATTGAAAAGCAAAAATGAAAATACCTTCTATGTTATTTAGAGCTAGTTTGGGACCAGATTAAGGTAGTGAAAGATAAGCAAATAAATATGGGTTTTCAGTGGAGAAACTCCACTCCTACTCCTAAAGACGACTAAACAGAACTGGCAGATCTCATTTGCACTGAACATTATTTTCTAAGCATTCAGAAATCATCATCTTGCTACGTTCCCACAGTATAAACACAAATATCTCTCAGAGGAGAAATACCATCTCATGCAAACTTCAGTGGGTTTGTGATACACCCTCACTCCAAAAGGCACCCTTTGGCCTGATTTTATTTTCACAATTACATGTACGTTATCTATGAAAAGAAAGAACGTGGGAAAGGAATATAGTTTAAAATAAACCTCTGACTGTGGGAATGTAGTAAGGACAGGGTGAAGAAAGGAGGATGGGAAGAATGACTTTAATATCTTTAAAAATCTACTAGCCTCCATCAAAATGTGCAATCATACCAGAGATTATTTCTGTAAGCAGTTAGCTATTCAGGTTTCAGAAATAAGAGAAATAGATGCCATTCTAAGAGTTAATGAATTTTAAAGCACGAAGAAATAATATCAAATCTATCATCCAGGTAAGGGCATTTTCTTTCCAAATATATCTTCTAGGATTGTTTTTCTTTTTCTTTTTTTTTCTTTCCTTCCCATTTTGGTTTAAAATTCTTCTGTTCACAGTTGATATAATTTATCTATTTTTTTTCCTAAAAACGAAATTGATGATACTTTGTCAGATAGGGTCATTGGTTATAAATGTGAAAGTCATTTCAGAATCAACTGTTTGTGTATAACCATGCAGACTATTAGCCAGTAAGGCTAAAAATCAGAATTAATAACAAAATAGACTAAAAGCTAATGAAAAGACTGTGGCTAACATCATAACAACTGTAATCTGTTCTAGGGAAAAGACAAAAATAAATATAATTGACTCTTGGATATGTAGAGGAGCAGGGGGATCAGGAATGAGTATGACTGATGCCAAACAGTAATCAAAATTAGGAAACTGAAAAAGTACCATAAGTACTTCAATTAGCAGCCATTGACTCTCATTGATACAAATGGACAAGTGGAACATTAGCTTATTTGTAAGAATGAAGGATACTAGTGGAAGAATTTGAACAATATTTTCTTGAAAGGCCTACAAATAGGCCAGCATATATCTCGAGGTATGACAAATCACCCCAGAATGAGTTGCATATGAAACTGATGAGGGAGTGGGGTAAAAAAAAATCATACAAAATATAATAGATATGGTTTTTCTATGTTGATTTATGCTTAATAGTCATCTTAATGGAATTATTTCATACAAACATCATCATATACAGTATGAAGAAATGAAAATGACATTTGATAAATGAAGTCAAAATGAATGTCTGGAATTGACCTACATATATGAGAAAGAAAGGAATCTATTTTTAATATATCTCAAAGATATTGTTTCAAAGGATGAGAAGATCATATCTGGAAGCACTCTCAAAGATACAGTTTGGAGAGCTATAGGCATAATATTACTAGGTATAGTCTAAAACAGAATGAAATATAACTACTATATAATTTAGTGATTTGATGTGTAAATAAAATAAAAAAAGGAACATATAAACAGTTGTGGTTTTCTAAGTCAACATGTGGTCTGCAGAAATTCTTACAGAGTTGTTGGTCTCCATTCAATTTGAGTTTGGTATTACTGATATGTGGTACTTTCAGAAGGGAAAAAGGCAACCAAGATGTTGGCAATCATGATCAACAAACTTAAAAAAAATTTTTTTTGATCAGCACACTTTTTAAAAAAGATGAGATTGTTTTTACATGACTTTCATTTCTACTTATTTTGGAAATTTCCAAATATGTTCATATATATACCATTTTCCTAGTCAGGTATCATCCTTTGTAATAAAGAAGAAAAAAAGTTTCAGTAATTTTAAAGAATACATTAAATAAATCTAAAAGTATACAAAATGTCCTATACCCATAGTCCCCCCCCCCCCAAATCTCTTCAAAGAAGGAAGGAAAGTGGATTTATTCATCTTTCCTGAAACCAGCCTAGGCCATTATAAGTACTCAGGGATGTTTGCTTTGTTGTTATTTTCTTTCTATTTGTAATATCATAATTATGGTATTTAGTATTTTTATGATTCTACCTTCACTCTGTATATTTTCACATGCTTCTCTGAATTCTTCATATATATATTTCTTTTAGTATAATAATTTTCCACTTATGTAATATAATACAATTTATTTAATTATAACCTAATTAATGGGCATCCATTTTATTTCCAATTTTTTTGCTACTATAAAAATTTTGATATATATGCATGGGTGTGCTAGTAAATGATTAACAATTTGTCTCTGTCACACATACATATTCATTTAAAAACTTAATCTTCATTGCTAACACTTTCATAAATCTAGGCAATCAACAAAACAATAAATCAAGCTGTTATTTGTAATGACTATTTTCTATATTTACTATATTCTAGTAAATGTGTATACTGAAAAAAATTTTGAATAGTTCTCAATTACAACAGGTTTTAGCATGCCCCTGTTTATAAGGTAATTTTCTTTTTGTCTTTGAAATCCTGGAAAAAGTATCTAACAATGAGACCTCTAGGTCAAGGGGTATGTGCAATTGTTACCTTTTTTTTTTAAGCATAATTCTAAATTGCTTTCTGGAATTGTTGGACTAATGATGATATTTGTACCAGTCTTTCTGCTGCTCAATCCAATGTTGTAACAAAATAAAACATTTGTAGCTACCTGACAGATAACAAAAAGTTTCCTTAATGATGACATGGAAAGGATAATTAGCAAGGAAACAATTGTTTGTGATACCTTTAGCTTCCATATCCTTTCATTTGCCAAGGTGACCTCCTGGTCAGAATTATGTGCCACATCTGAGGACTCAGTGGTTCTTCCCTTGCTACCTTCAGTACTTACACAAACAGGATACTGGGTCAACAGTATAAACTTTAGTCCCTGCAACAATTAAATCTCAAGAACAATCTTACTATGTTTAAGGAAAAAGCCAGCTGAGCCTGTGTCAAGTCTCTAATCACAAGTTCTTCTAACTCTAAATCTGTGATCTTATATGATCCTCAGCAGCCATAGTCCTCTGTTGAGCAGTATAATGAAAAATCATTCAGTATTTCTTCAAGTCTTTTTTGATAAGGGAGGCCATTAAGGGGCTACAAATAGAAGATAATGGCTGTCATTAAATCCATGTGATTAAGTAGATGTCTGGTTTCTGGAGTCACTGAGAAGGCAAAGTCACTTGATTCTTAAATATTTCTTTACTTTAGTCTTTGAGAGAACCTGGAAAGTGAACTAGGTGGTAATTGTAGCTAGGAAATCTATGTACTGAAAGCAGCTCCTAATCTTAGCCAGCAGCAACTCCTTCACCTCTCCACCCCTATTCAGTATAAATCTCCAGGAGAGGTAGGAGGATAAATAGCTTCCCCTTTCCTTCAAGGAAACCAAAGAATGTTAAAACTGAAAAGCTCTAAATAACCCCCCTTTAAGCCTCCCAAACTCAACATATCAAAACACTATCATCTTCCACCCAAATTTTTCCTCAAAACTTCCCTCTTTCTGTTGAGGATAGCACAATCCTCCCGGTTATCCAAGTTCACAGTCTTCAAGACTCTTCCTCATCCTTGTTTATCTCCTTTTTTCCCTCACATGACTAAATATTCTGCTTTATCCTCAGCATTCCTTCCTGAACTGCTGTAATAGCCTCCTATATTATTTGGTCTTCCTTCTTCTAGAGTCTACCTGTTACTATATCCTCTACACATATAACAACTGCCTAAACAATCTTTTTAAGGCAAAGATCTTATTATCTAATTCCACTGCTCAATAGACTTGAGTATCTCCCTATTGCCCATAGGACAAAACAAACTTTAATCTGACATTTAAAGCCCTTGCCTTTATGGCCCCAAATTTCTAGCCTTATTTCAAACTACTTTCATTTACAAGCCATATGTTTTTGACAAACGTTCCTTGAATTTGACATTCTGTCTCCCATGTCTATACTTTCAAAATCTAAGTGTTTCTAGGATAACCTCTTGCCATGCAGACTAAGCATGGTAAAATTCCCTCAGACAGTTTATGTTTCTCAAAGACATGAAAAAGATGAGTAGTGGCTGGCTGAGTAGCCTCAATGGATTCATATAATAGATTGTCTAAGGCTTTTTTAGTATTTCAATAAGAGGGGACATTTGAAAAGAGACACCACATTTTAGAGAAAAGATGTTTTAGTCTCCAGATGTTTGTGAGAAAAGAAAGTTTGGCTGCATGTGGATCTGAAGATGAGGATTCCCAAGGGATACATGCAGCTGGGTGGTACATTGGATAGAGTGCCTGATGTCAGAAAGACATCTTTCTGAATTCAAATCTGGCCTCAGACATTTACTAAATATGTGACTTTGCACACATCATTTAACCCTTTTGCCTTGTTTTTCTCATCTGTAAAATGAGCTGGAGAAAGAAATGGCAAACCACCCCAGTAACTTTGCCAAAAAAAAAAACTTGAAATGGGATCACAGAGTCAGACACAACTGGGAAATGAGTGAACAATACTCCATAGAATGTTGATAAGTAGTCAGGCAGTAAGATAGGATTCATTAAGTACTTACTGAATACCAATATGAAGCACAAGTTTAGAAACATCTCCACCTCGAATATTCACATGTACTGTAATGCTCAGGGAGAAACTGAGGCAGTATCACACATGGAAATTAGGTAATGCTTTATTGATGTTAATTGAGAGTTCAGAATCCATAGCTATGGATCAGGACTGGTGGGACTCTTGTCTCAAAGCACGAAGTCCACCCCGGAGACCAACACAGCCACAGCCATGTTAGCCCACTGAATACAAAGTACTCAGTAGCCATGTTAGCTGACTGAATAAAAAGTACACAGTAGCTCCATCAAAGAACTTCAAACATTATATAGGGTCCTATAGTTCAGGGAGACAAAGAACTCATGGGACCAGATGAGCACATCTGGTGATCAAGGAAACCATAAATTCAGTTCTGACAGGTTAGGGAGTAAGGAGCCTTGCCAAAGCAGACTACTTTGTCTAGGTCACAGATCAGGGGGATGTCAAGGCTGGCCATCTGGAGGTTTCATGATTACTTTGGAATGTGAGTCCAATTATTTCTGAAGGTCAGGAAGTGGGGATTGCTATTCTGGGATAGAGCAATTAAGGAAGACTGAAACAGCAATTAAGGGAGACTGATACTGCAACTGAGGGAAACTGAGACAGTAACTGAGGGAAACTGAGACAGTAACTAAGGGAAACTGAGACAGTAACTGAGGGAAACTGAGGCAGCAACTGAGAGAAACTGAGACAGGCACAACAGTACTATTTGTGCTCTATCTGTGGTAGAGCATTCCCACCTCATGTTATTCTGATCAGCCACAGTTGGTCACACTGTGACTTGATTTCAATATCGTTTTGGTCCTCTTCAAAACCAAAGGACAACAACCAACCAACCAACAAAACTGCATGCCATGTACTAAATATGGGGATATAAGGAAAGACAAAAAAGAGATCTTGCCCTTGAGGAGTTCACAAACTGATGAGGGAGACAATAAGCAAGTATAAATTATTTATGTATAGGATCAGTAGGAAATATTCATCATAGGGAAAGAGCTAGAATTAAAATGGGTTGGGAAAGGATTTTTATAGAAAGTTTTTTGACCTTAACAAAACTGTGAAAACTGCTTATTGAAGGGGTTAGAAATCTCTTTGAATGAAACAAACTGATCAGATTACAGATCTTTTGAAATATTCAATTCAATTCAACAAATTATTAAGAACCAGTATGAAAGAAGTTCATTCCTAGTCCTTGTTGATATAAAAAATGTTCTTAAAGAGTTCTCACTTCATCAGAATAGACATAACAGGTAGAGAGATAAGTACTGTATAAGGTAAAATACTGGATCACTTGTTACTCTTCAGATTCTCTTGGTCATTTATAATTATCCAAATAAATAATTCCATCAACCAAGAACAACCACCACTCAGGAAGAGAAAAGTTATCAATTAGTCAGTTTTTTGGAAGTGATAAGTATATGTTAATTATAGGAGCTCAATTGCTCCCACTAAGAGACTAAGAGAGAAATTTTACAAGACTAGAGAAGAAAAATATTCCTGCAAGCCTGAGTCCTTAAGCAGAAATATAAGCACTAGTCTGGAGAGGATTAAAAAGCTGGTCAGAAGTAGTTGAATAGAATTCCTTCAAATATCCTGTTTAAATTTCCTCCGTTTATTGCAAAGCTGTGAATCAGAATCACATATAATAAGCCACTTACTTATTAGAATGCCTGCCTTAGGTGCTCACATAAATGAAAGGTAGGAAAAATAATTCACATGTCAGCTGCCTAGCTAATCCTCAATGAAATTCAACATTTATTAAGCACCTAAAATGTGCATGTTTAAATTGAGATGCTGTAAATCAAATCTTTGAATAAAAATAAATAAATAAAAACCGGGCTATAACAATATATACAGCTTTTGTTATATAAGTATTCCCTCTTCACTGTAGTCCCCTTACATGAATGTGATTTTTTTATAATGGTCAGCTAGCATTTTGTGTCTGACAGCTTTAACATTCTAGGGTGAAACACTGGGGATAAGTAGAAATGGGTTATGCTTTTTGGAATGCACTAGCTAGCATAGACTCCAAAGTCAGTAAGTCCTTGACAGCTCAGAATGGGTCCACATGTTGGTGACTCCAATGCCATGGAATGCCTTTTTCCAAGAAGCAACGAAATGGCTCCTTTTGTGGAAGAAAAACGTGGTAAAAACTAAGATGCCCTAGGAAGGCTTGGAATTTTTTTTTGGGGGGGGGACGGGGGAGTAATAATGATAATAATAACAGCACACAATAATATGAATTACTAAGTACTTTATGTGAATTATTTCAGTTTTATTCTTACAAAAATTCATTGAAGCAAATCATGCAGATATTACTGTCTTTATTATAAGTGAGAACATAGTAATAGTAGAAAATGCATTATGTAGTGAGGAGAGATCTGGGTTCAGATCCTGACTCTAGTCATCTACTATTTGTGTGACCATGGGAAAATCATCTAACCTCTCTGAGCCTTCATTTCTTTTTCTTATAACTGAGAATAATAATATCTCGAATACCTACTCCACAAAACTGCAGTAAGGATTAAATTAAATGAATTATATAAAACATTATTCAGTATGTAAGCTATCTCCTCCATCTCAACCAAGTTTTTACAAATGGGGAAACTGAAACTGTGAGAGCTACTCGCAAACAGTCCCACAATTGGTAAATGTCCAAATCCAGATTAGAATACAAGTCCTTTTATTTGAATTCCATTGTTCAAATACACTATAATTTGAACCTCAGTGACGATGTGAGTCTTAAGATCATTTTTTTCTTTTTTTGTTTTTATAAATATGTTTAATTTGTTGAAATAAGTACAGGAAGTAAAATCTAATACTTTTCCTTTTTGAAAATATTTTATGTATGCTTTTAGTTCTTATATCACAGTCCTTTTTTGCATAGACCACATCCCTGTACCAAATGAATCCTCCACTGTAACAAAGGAAAAGAGTTAAACAAAAATATCTGAGATAGACCATATCTGAGAGCATAGGCAAACTTCTTCCATAGCCACTTAAGTTTCCAAGAAAAAAAAGTTCACATTTCTTCTCTTCCATTGAGTCCAGATCTGTCATTGGCATTATGTTGCATTTGGCTTTATTTTAGTTTTTTTCTAATTTGTATTATTATAGTCATTGTGCATATTACTCTCATAGTTTTACTTATTTTGTCCTACATCTGTTCATACGAGTTTTTCTACATTTCTTTGAATTCCTTTTATTCATTTCTTACAGTGTAATGAAAACCCATTATCTATACATCAAAAGTTTTTAGACGTTCTTCAGTCTATGAATACCTACTTTGTTTTCAGTTTTTTTTTCAAAGGCATACAAAAAAGTACTGTTGCTGTGAATATTTGGGAGCCTATTGAGCATTTCTCTCTCTTTTTTTAAATACACATTGCTTTATGAATCATGTTGGGAGAGAAAAATCAGAAGAAAAGGGGAAAATCATGAGAGAGGGGAAAAAAACAGGAAAAAAGTGAATATGGCATATACTGATGTACATTCAATCTCCATAGTTCTTTTTCTGGATGCAGTTTCTATCTAGTCTTTCTATCTAAAGGATTGCCTTGGATCATTAAACCACTGAGAAGAACCAAGTCTTTCATATCATTGCACATTCTGGCTATTATTGTGTACAATGTAATCTTGGTTCTGCTTGTTTTGCTCAGTATCAGTGGATGTAAATCTTCCCAGGTCTTTTTAACACCAGCTCGTTCATCATTTTTTAATAGAATAATAATAATCCATTACCTTCATATATCACAACTTGTTCAGTTATTCCCCAATTGATAGGCATCTACTCATTTTCCAACTCTTTGCTAACACAAAAAGAGCTGCTTAAAACATTTTTTTCACAGGTGGATCCTTTTCCTCCCTCCTTTATGATTTCCATGGGATATGGACATAAGTAACACTGCTGGTTCAAAGAGTTTGTATAGTTTTATAGCCCTTTGGGCATAGCTCCAAATTTCTCTTCATAATAGTTGGATCTTTTCACAACTCTATGAAAAATGCATTGTTTCCCAGTTTTCTCCTGTCCCCTCCAACATTTTTCATTATCTTTTTCTGTCATCTTAGCCAATTTCAGATGTGTGAAGTGGTAACTCAGAGTTCTTTTAATTTGCATTTCTCTAACCAATAAAAATTTAGAGCATTTTTTAATATGAAAATAGAAATTGTCTTCATATCCTTTAACTACTTATCAACCGGGGAATGACTTACATTCTATAAATTTGAAACAGTTCTTTATTTTAGAAATGAAACCTTTATCAGAAACACTGATTGTAGAGATGTACTTCCCTTTTAATCTTGTTTCTGTTGGTTTTGCTTGTGCAAAATCTTTTTAATTTAATGTAATCAAAGTTTATCATTTTGCCTTTCATAATGTTCTCTAGTTCTTCATTGATCATAAATTTTCTCTTTCTCCAAAGATCTGATAGGTAAATAATCTCTTGCTCTCCTAATTTGCTTATGATATCATCTTTTATGCCCAAATCATGTACCCATTTTGACCTTATTTTGGTATGGGGTGGGAATTTCTTTATATCTTTAGCCTCTTTGATATATATGTATATTAATGACTTCTAAGTTAAATGGTATGACATTTAATTTAAAATTATCTTCCAGAATGATTGAAACAATTCTTAACTTCTTCAATAGCATATAAGTGTGCTTATCTTTTTGAAGTCCCTCCAAAACTGACTCTGTCTTTTCTTATTTTTGTATAATTTGCTAATGGCATGGTGAAATTTTGTTTGTTTTTATTTTAATTTCTTTTAGCTATTGTTATTTTATTGTTATTGACAATTTGATATTCTTATAAGAGATGTTTGCTTATATCATTTAACCATTTATATACTGGGGAATGGCTTTGTCAAATATAATCATGCTAATTCCTTATATATCTTCGCTATCGAACATTTGTCGGATGCATATTTTTCCAATTAATAGTTTATGTCCTAAACTTTTTATTCTTAAGAATTTCTACCTAGTCTTTCTATCTAAAGGATTGCCTTGGATCATTAAACCACTGAGAAGAACCAAGTCTTTCATATAATTTCACATTCTATTCTATTCTTTCTTCCTTATTCTATTATCATTGAATTCTTTGAGGAAAATATTTTTTTAATTTTATGTAGACAAAATTATCTTTTGTGATCTTTGCAAACATTTATTTCCCAAATAATTCTTTTATAAAAGATCCTTCCATCCTTCTCTATTTTTTATGATACGATCTTTTACATTTAGATTGTTTATATTACTTAGAACTTAGTATATCATATAAGGTAC
Organism: Myrmecobius fasciatus; assembly: GCA_023553655.1. Classification (NCBI taxonomy): domain Eukaryota; kingdom Metazoa; phylum Chordata; class Mammalia; order Dasyuromorphia; family Myrmecobiidae; genus Myrmecobius; species Myrmecobius fasciatus. The sequence continues at coordinate 31,585 of JAJPUD010010077.1, forward strand.
TTTTCTTTTTTTGTTTATTAAAGCTTTTTACTTACAGAATATATGAGTAATTTTTCTACATTGAACTTTGCAAAATTTTCTGTTTCAAATTTTTCCCTTCTTCCCTCCACCTCCTCCCCTAGATGGCACATAGTCTAATACATGTTAAATATGTTAAAATATATGATAAATCTAATATGTATACACATATCTATACAGTTATCCTGCTGCACAAGAAAAATCAGATCTAGAAAGAGAAAAAAAAAAACAAACAAACAACCTAAGAAGGAAAACAAAATGCAAGCAAACATTCACAGAAAGCATTAAAATGCTATGTTGTGGTCCACACTCAGTTCCCACAGGCCTCTCTCTGGACGTATATAACTTTCTTCATCTTCATCAATGAACAATAGGAACTGGTTTGAATCACATCATTGTTGAAGAGAATCATGTCCATCAGAATTGATTATTGTATAGTCTTGTTGCTGTGTGTAATGATCTTCTGGTTCTGCTCATTTCACTTAGCATCAGTTCATGTAGGTCTCTCCAGGCATCTCTGAAATCATCTTGTTGGTTGTTTCTTACATAACAATAATATTCTATAACATTCATATACTATAATTTATTCAGCCGTTCTCCAATTGATGGGCAGCCATTCAATTTCCAGTTTCTAGCCACTACAAAAAGGGCTGCCACAAACATTTTTGCACATGTGGTCCCTTTCTCTCCTTTAAGATATCTGTGGAATATAGGCCCAGTAAAAACACTGCTGGGTCATGATAGCACAGTTTGATAACTTTTCATTCCAAATTGCTCTCCAGAATGGTTGGATCCATTCACAGTTCCACCAACAATGTATCAGTGTCCCAGTTTTCCCACATCCCCTCCACACATTTGTTATTATCTTTTCCTCACATCTTAACCAATCTGACAGGTGTGTAGTGGTATCTCAGAGTTGTCTTCATTTGCATTTCTCTGATCAATAGTGATTTGGAGCACCTTTTCATATGACTAGAAATAGTTTCAATTTCTTCATCTGAAAATTGTTTGTTCATATCCTTTGACCATTTATCAATTGGAGAATGACTTGAATTATAAGGCACTTTTCTAAACCTATTTTCTTCCAAAATGTTTTACAGTTTTTCTAATAGTTATTGTCAAAAAGGGAGGCTTTGCTTAATGATTAATTATGCAAATTGTTTTCCTAGTCAAGAGATATGATTCTACCTCTTGAAATTACTATGACCACCTCTCCATCTTAAGACTAATATATTCTAACTTTGTAGTTATGTCTATCCTCATGCCTTGGTTTCTGTTTACTTTCTAGGGACGATTCATCACCTTGTCTTTTAAAGTAGTCCTAGGAAGCATGATTCTTGGGTCTTCTAAAGTTCCTATTTCCCTAAATTAAGCCTCTTACGAGGCTTCCATGTCTCCCACTACCACCATGGAAATGTTTGTCAATGGTACCTCCTTGTTTCTCCTTCTAGCTCAAGAAAAAGTTCCCATTCCCAAAGTCCCAGTTTACTTTTCTAACTCTTTCTTCTATAGATCTTTACGCTTATACAGAAATTAAAGGAATCACTGTTCCTTTTCTGTTCAAATCAAGGTAAGGTGGGAGGAAATATCTCTCCCTCTTTCATTTACTTTACTTTCCCATTTACTAATGTCTCCCCTTTTATTTCCACTCATAAAAACACAGATTCACTTTCAAGAAGTGTCTGTTTTGGATGATTTCAGAGAGGCCTGGAGAGACTTGTATGAACTGATGCTGAGCGAAATGAGCAGAACCAGGAGATCATTATACATGGCAACAACAAGATATATATGATATCAATTCTGATGGACATGGCTCTCTTCAACAATGAAATGTTTCAAACCAGTTCCAATTGTTCAGTGAAGAAAGACATATACACCCAGAGAGAGGGATATGAAATGTGGACCAAAACATCTATTAACGTTTGCTTGCATTATGTTTCCTTTCTCAGATTTTTTTTTCTTGTAGATATGATTTTCCTTGCACAACAAGAAAAGTGTGAAAATATGTATACATATATTCAATTTATCAAGTATTTTAACATAATTAACATGTAGTGGACTTCCTGCTATCTAGGGGAAAGGTGGGGCCCGGGGGGGGGGGGGGAGAACTTGTGACAGAAAGCTTTGTAAGGGTCAGTGTTGAAGAACTACCCATACATATGTTTTACAAATAAAAAGCTTTAATAAAGAAAAAAAGTGTCTGTTTTGATCCAAAGAACAATTCCGAGGAAGAATGAGATGGATTACAGTTGAAAAGGAGGAAGATGGGCATGTTACCCATAATAACAAAGGCTCTGGTATTGCTATTTTACTGCAAACCTGGAATAACATTGGTACTAAAGAACTAAAGATTAGCATCATACAGAAGGCCATGGAAAAGTGCTTGCTGAGTATAATCAGGCTGAAACAGAAAACCCATGAGGAATTCTGAAAATCAGGAATACAGGATGTCATTAAGGAATTTTATGATGGGGAAAAGAAGAACATAGTCTGGTGATGAGGCAAGATTAAGGGATGAGAGTAAATGGTGAGAGTGTGACACTACAACTTGCTACTTAAAAAAACAAGTTTTTTATGCATTATGATTTGCAATTACTTTGATTTATCCCACTTCCCATTTCCACTTAGGAGCCATACTCTTTAAAGTATCTCTATATGTTCTTTTTCATTTGCTATGGCTTTCATGGAATGTGTAAAAATAAGAGTTGTTTGTTACTTATTTTTTCTTCCATTTCCTTCTACTTCATTTTTCAGTTCTAGAGCTGCCATTTTCTTTTTCAGAGATTTACTTCTTTTGATAGACTTTCATATGTAGTAATGATTCTACCTTGTTCTTTTGTCTTAATCTATGTCAAGAGCTTTGCTTTTGTGAACTAATTTATGCTATATTGTTTTTGGAAATTTCTTTGTACTTTTGAATTATTTTGCAATTTTTTGATGTTGTTCTATAGTCTCCAGGAAAACTACAGATTACTCTCCAATTCATTTGGTGTTTATTTGCTCTCCTTTAACTTTAATACATGTTCTATGTGTTGTGGCCTTAATGAATTTTTTAAAATTCTTGCCCATTTTTTCCTTCTATTAGAGCCATAAGGCAAATAAGGGCAAGCAATAAGCATTTATAAAACACCTTATATATTTGGCACTGTGCTGTTCACTTTTGCAAATGTTATCTCATTTGACCCTCACAGCAACCGAGAGAGATGGGTCCTATTATCATATTTTACAATTGTGGAAACAGCATTCAGCTAAGTGTCTGAGAACAGATTTGAATTCATCTCTTCCTAACTCCAAGATCACTGTTCCATCTCCTGTGGCACCAATGACCTCTCGTGTTCCTCAGAAATCACCATTCTGATATTTTCAGCTGAATTTGAATCTTCCCCTCTTTAAATTTTGCTAGAAGATTTTGGATCTTTCACACATAACTACCTTGCATTATTATTCTTACTTATGTATATGATGAAAACAGCGCTATATTTTTCCAATTCTAGTACTGATGAATGTAAACTTCTTCAAGGAAAGGATTTTTATTTTTATTTTTCCCATTGTTTTGCAAGCAATGGGCAGTAGTAAGTGTTTGTAGAGCATATTGAATCTAGTCCAATCCCCTTATTTTTCTAGACTGTTTTTTTCTTGGAGTACAGGAATAATATCATATCTAAACCTTTTAAGTCCCCCAGCATTTTGCTTGTTGCTCTGGACCCAATAGATTGTAATGAAATAGGGTTTTTTTATTTTACATATATATATATATATATTCATATATATGTGATATTTTAAAAAACAAAACCCATTTCATGTATATATAAAAACAAAAAACAAGAGAAGTAATTTGCCTAAGGTCATAGAAGCAGAGTTAATAATTTATATCCAGTTCTCCTGATTCCAAATCTAGTACTTTTTCTACTGCAGCAAAGTGAAATCTTTCAGTGGATTCAGTGTCTATACTGAAAAACCAAGATATTATCAAAATACATTGCAAGTCAAACAATGAATATTTATTAAGTACTTACTATGTTCATATGATCAATTCCATGTTGCACTGCCCATCTCATTTTTTTTTTGTGAGGAAAAGATAATTATAAACTTTTATGTTATATAAATAGCTGTCACTATTATTAAATCAAGTTATCTCATCTGTTTCATAATTAGTAGCTATTTGTGACTGTTCTTACATTTTCTATTCCATCTAAAGTTGCCCTCAATACTTTGAATATGAAGAATATGAAACAACTTCATTATTAGTGTATCTGCATTGCTGTGAGTACAGATTGTTTGGGGGTAATCACAATCTAGAGAGGACTGTAAGACAACCAGAAATGTTCACTACTCCATATAAGGCAAAGAGAACAGATTTGTTTGGCTGAGGCTCAAAGCAAAACTAGTGGAAGAAGAGGTAGTATAATTGGAAGAAAAACTAGCTGCCCTGTAAAGTCCCTTGCAACTCTACATACTATGATTCTTTTTGAAAAGTCTAATAATTAGATGTGTCCCAAAAAAAGACTGCCTTTAGAGAGAAATTCCCTGTTACTGGAGGTATACAAATGAAGATGGGATACCCTACCTTATATCAATTAAACAGTTCAGATTATGAAACTCATGATAGATAAGACATTTTGGAGACCTAATTATTTTTTGCCTATCTTCTCCTTGTATATATGAAATGAATGAATAAATGAGTAAAGAAGTAAAGGGGGGAAAGCATTTATTAGTACTTACAATACACCAGACACTGAACAAAATAGTTTCAAGGTAGATAACAAAATGGACAGATTGGATGACTATATAAAAGGTGAAATATAGTATATTGTCAACTAGATATGGCAGGCTATGTGGATAGACTGTTGAATTTGTATTTACTCTCTCATCAATCAAGACACCTTAGCCTCCAAGGTTAAGGGAATTATCATCCTCAATGACTGGGAACATGTTTTTTGCTGGTTTTGTGTATAGAGTGGTGCTCCTCCTATGGAGGATGTCAAGATAACAGTAAGACTGGTGACAAGATGGCCAGGGTGGATAGCTGAATGGAATTACTATTTGTTTGAAAGAAATGCTAAATAAAATCCTGAAGTGAAAAAGGATTGTGTGAAATTTGAAAAAAACTGAAATTTGAATGCTTAAAACTCAGGCATTTGCCTCCCAAGTTAGAAAATCTTAAAAGTTAGATAGACATTCTCTACAGGCAAATAGTGTTTCAAGCAAGGACTGTTTGTAATTTTCAATAAAACTTTGCCTCTGTTGAACATTAATTGCCACCATGAGCTTTAGTTAAAGTAAGCATGACAGCAGTACTGAAACTACTAGAGAGCAGAAAGAATTCAGCTTTGAGGGAGCATTTACTGAGACAACATCCAGAGCTCCAGGAAAACCACATTATCCTCTGGGCCTTAATATGCATATTTAATCGTTTGGTGTATTTCAGAGACCATTGAAGCTCCACTCTCTTGTAAACAGAAGATTTCAAATGCATGCCTGGATAACCCTTCTTGTTTCAGAATTTCTCAAAATAACAGAGACTGGATACAAAAAAGCAGAGTGCTTGCTCTGACCCTGGCATTTGATGGCATTCACATTACTGCTTATGATCTGACACAAATATGTTGAGTTTGGCAAGTGTTTTATACTGCCATTTATGGCCTGCCATGATTCTGGCCTGCTCATTTTTAGTAGTACAAATTGAAAGGTCACAGCATTCAAAATGAAATTCTAAGGGAAGGAAAGCCCTGTTTTTTAGGAATCAGTATTAGTAAGGATCAATAATTAAGATTACTTATCAATTAGTAGTAATCAATAACCATTCAACCATTAAGGAGGATGAAGTAGGGGAAAGAGTATTGGACTTAATCAGGAAGACCAGGGTTAAAATTTTGATACTCAGACTTGCAAGCTGCATGACCATGGACAAATTGCTTATTGGGTTTGTAATTTGAGGAGGTGAGGCAATCAGGCTAAAGATGGATTCTGACTTGATAGAAATAATGAATTTAACTGATAGCCAAATGCAGTGACCTCAGTGGGCACAATTTAAGTAAGGCAGCTTGTAACAGCTCATTTGGAATCAGATGACTTGTGTTCAAATCAATCACTTACCATTTGTGGCACTCTTGGCAATACCTCTAAAACACTCAGTGCCTTAGTCTCTTCATCTAAAAATGAAGGGGATTGTCTTGATCAGCTTTCAGATCATCTCAAAATTTAAATTAATTATCTAATAATATCTGTATCCTATGTTTCCATTCAGTTGAGAAAACTTCCCTTTTTTTGGCAGAAAAATATTTGTCTACCTAGAAAAATCACCTATCATTTTCAATTTTTTTTTTGAAGAGAAATCATGAAAGTAGTACAAAGATCACTGATTTGTGAGCTTGGTTGAAATTCCAGCTTTGTTGTTTGATCATTTAATACAAAGATTTCTTTATGTGCATATCTTCCTGCTTATAAGTCTCCCAAAGTAGAACACAATTTTCTAGTATTCCAGCTAACCTACGGGTCAGCAAGTCCTCAAATGATGAAGATGATGATGGCAACATTTAAATAGAATTTTAAGGTTTGCAAAGCACTTTACAAATGGTATATCATTTGGTTCTCACAACCTCCCCCTGAGATAGGTGCTATTAATAATCCTTTGACAAATGAGAAAACTTAAACTGAAAGGAAATAAATGATTCCCCAGGAATAATGTTATAGATACTATTCTAAACTCCAAATAATTAAAATTTGCTAAAGAGAAATATGTACATATATGTGTATACATTATATTTTATTATAATGTACTATGAATAATGTCATGAAATATAGTACATGAGAGACCAAAACTACATTTTACACAGTTTTGTGTTTATATAACACCTATTTTGTTATTAGCATAGGGAGTTCTTGTAGAAATTCCTCCTGCTAATATGACAACAATTCATTCATAACAACAAAGGCAGGAAATAATATTAATATAATTAATAACCATATAATAAGAAATAAAATACTACTAATAATAAAAATACCAAGAATAATAAAAAGATGATCCAGCAACTCATCCATAACAATAAAAACAGGAAATAAAATAAATAATAATATAATAAATTATGAATAAATAAAAAGGAAAAAGAAAAAGACTGGACATATATTATTTGTATGATCCTGGACAATCTATTTATTAACAACATTCCTAAATAGTTATAGACAAGTTGTTTTAATATCAATATGAGTCTTTACACCAGGGAAGTTCTCACACCATTGAATTAATTATAGTATTTATGCCCAAAGGAAAAATATGTAATGTGATATTCATAATAATCTCATTTTTTCTGTTTCTTCCAATTCAATTTCCATCTGTAGATTTAATTGGATTCTGTTGGCTTCATTTCTATTCTTTTAAAATGCCATCAAAGTTCATGTGTCCATTTTAGTCAAATTTGAGCTTTTCGCTCTAGTTCATTTGATTCTCTTTTATTCTTCATATACATGAACAATAGACTTTAAAAAATTCTGGTCTAAGCCTAAGAGAACCAGCTTATCCCATTTCTACCAATAATGGCCAGATACATAACCTATAAATTACCACATTTCTCTGAATCTCAGTTTCCCCTCTATGAAAAAAGTGTTTAAAATCATCTTCAGAGTCACTTTCAGCTCTAGAATTCAAATATTCCATGATTGGTAAAATATAAAAAAGATTTGAGTTCTGAATCTATTCTGGAAAACAATTTGGAAGCATGTTACCAAAGTTATCAAATATTATTTTTGCTCATCATATCACTATTACATCAATACTCCAAAGAGATCAAAGAAAAAAGACTCATATGTACATTACTTATAGATGCTCTTTTTGCACTAGCAAAGAACTAACTGTGCATAAACTTATGGAGAGAAAGGCTACACAGATAATGGCATATAATTGTAGCAGCATACTATTGTACCATAAGTAATGATGAAAGGGACAGTTTCAGAGAAACTTGGAAACACTTGTGTGAACTGTTTCAGAGTGAAAGAAGCAGAACAAGGACTATATAATAACCAAAACACTGAAAAAATGATTTCAAAAGTGTTAAGAACTCAAATCAATGCAATGAATAGCCATGTTTTCATAGGAACTATGATAAACTTGCTACTCACTTCCTGATAAAGAGGTGATGAACTCAGGATACAGAATGAAACATATTTTTTAGGACATGACAACTTGAATATGGATATTTGTTATGAGAGTTTGGTTTTTCTTTTTATTTCTTTTTTTGTTTTCATTAATGGAAAAAAGTGATTTTTAAAAAAAATTAATAACATTTACTTTTAAAAAGAAGCTCAAGAAAACATTTTGTTCTCAGGTTTTATGCATGCTATCTTATAAATTTCATTTTGCCTTACTCCTCTTATACTGTCATTTTTTTCTTTCTATTTCTGATTTATAGATAACAAGATATTTTTATTATTACACTCATATTTAAAACCAATAGTTATAGTACAGTAAGATTTTGCATTTTCAAATTAGAGGATCATTCTTGGTTAATGTGGGAGAGTGTTACATTCTGTTTTCATATCCTATAGATTCTACAAAATCTTGAATATAATTATAGGAAATATGGAATATTCTATAAGATTAATTCTTATTATATTGTTCAAACCACCAAGTCTTTTTGTTTCAATAATTCTTCAGTTCAGAGAATCTTCTTGTAATAGTTATCCAATGACCTAAACGTATAGAATTTTAAAGCCTATTTCTCAGAAAAATAATGTCAAATAATGAAGGTGATATAATCTATTATGTGAATCTTGATAAACACCAATGTGACTCTTAAAGTGTATACAATTTCTTTATTTTTCCCCCTGAGGCAATTGGGGTTAAGTGACTTTCCCAGGGTCACACAGCTAGGAAATGTTAAGTGTCTGAGATCAGATTTGAACTCAGATCCTCCTGACTTCAGGGCTGGTGCTCTATCCACTGCACCATCTAGCTGCCCCAGGTATAAAATTTTTAAAACATTAATTTAGATCTAAAAACTATTCCACTGGCCATTGTTTTATGTGACCAAATCCCTTCAAAGAAAAGTATCTTTTAAAATATTTTTGAGAAACTTTGTTTTCTTTTCTCTTAAAAAAATCTTTCCAAAAAAATCTTTCTTTCCAAAACTTAGTTGGAACTTATGCCCCAAATATAATTTGTTCACAAAATGATTGGCATATGATTACCTCAGTTATATTTGACATATATACCATATTTTGAAAATACAAAAATAAAATCTCTCTCTCCTTAGACTACTTATAAATAAGCTTAAAAAATAAACTCTGTAATTGCTATTGAATGTTTGGCAGGCATCCATACTCTGAAAAAATAACAACAAAAATCCTCTCTTTAATTTTTCCCTGGTGCCCACTTCAACAATTTATGCCTATGGTTTACAAAATGTTCTTGCTTACAGTCTCTGGATTTCTGATGTTCCTTGTATACCACAATCTCTGGATTTTGCCTTAACTATCTGATATTTCAAAGAAAAGTATAAGGGGAAATATTCTCAGAAATTAATGGAACATTTTATCCTATTAAAATCAATATTTCATTATTTATTATATCCTAACCATGAGAATTGGAGTATACTAGAAAGTAAAGTGAATTTGACCTTGTAAATATGAAGTATTATGTGAAAGTCAGCTATCATTATGAGCCTCTTTAATCCATGGATATGTGGTAGCCATTTACCATGTAGGACCCCACACCTTTCACAAAGATATATGGATCCTTATTCATTCACTCCAAACTACCTTTATCCTGGCTCCTAGTTTCCCAGAAGTTACATTCAAATTATTTCAGGGCTTAGAGGCAAGCCTGTTTATGAGAATATACTTCCCACTATAGCTCTTGAGTTCCTATGAGTGTGTTTCCATTTATACAATCAGGAATTGTTAATGGTAACACTTTACTTTGCAATTGTTGAAAGAAAAAGTCATGTCAGAGATAATCACATATTATAGAAAATGTAGAAATAATAAATACATTCTATCTTAAAAAAATCTAGGTCATGCTGACTCACTAATATGTGTTGGGAAAAGTAGGCACACATTTATAGGGAAGTTGAAGTAAAGCACATGAGAAGGGAAAACTCATGTGTTTAAAGTAACTCTCACTTAGGGGCTACATGTTTTAATGCCATTGGTCCATTCAGGAATATCTTCATCATACAGCGTAGCTTCTCTCTTAACTGTACATTTGTTGACCCTTGTCATTCTTCAGTTGGGCAAATCCTTTTCTATTCTTAAAATAATGAAACATTTATAAATTCTTTCAACTTAAAGCTGTCCTTAAAAGGATATTAGAAAAATGTTACACTATGAAATTGCCTAGTAATTTCTCTTTTTCCCCCTTTTTTTCTTATTTGCAAGTACTCTTTTATGAGAACTTATCTTTTTGATAACTTATTAATTTATCTCTTTTATGAAAACATCATCTTGGCTCTCTCTGGATAATATAGAGTATTTCATTCACCACAATGCCATGTTGTCAAGTCAGATTATAATAAATATTACAACAGAACAGCTCAGGTTGATTTTTTGACCAAGGAAAAAAAACCTGGGAGGAAGTGAGGTAGGGAAAGAGAAAGAAACAGGCACTTACTAAATTATAATATATTCCAGGTAATGTACTTTATAAATAGAGTCTCACTTGATTCTTATAACTCTATGATATAAGTGCTATATAATTTTAAAATATTATTATTATTAGCATTTTAAGCAAACAACACGTAAATGACTTGCTCATGGTTACACAGCTAGTAAGTGCCTAAGGTCAATTTTAATTCAGATCTTCTTTACTCCAGGCCTATCATTCTATCCACTTTACCATTTCACTGCCTAGTGAACTCTCCATTCATCAAGAGTCTGAATCACTCAATTATATTTCTGGCCATGTATACAGTAGAGTAGCTAGAAAACCAGTATTTCACTTTCTGCCTTTTTTTGCTTTCAAAGTGTGAGTTTTGGCAAAAGGTGAATGAGGAGGAAGGAAGACAACAAAGAACAACAGACCCTTCAGAAAGGTTTCATCTTTCTTAAACCCTAACTGTCACTAAAGGGCTATGAAATGAATTTCTTTCTCAAAGAGCTTTATTTTTATTCAGTGGAACAGTAACTAAGAGCCAGAATCTTTGTTATGATTATTGTTTTTTGACCCCCTGTTACTTTCCTCTCCTTCCAGGTTCTTTAGTGTCTTTATTAAGCATGGCTTAAATTAGAAACTCCTAATTTTCACCTTTCATTTAAACAGTAGCAACGCACTAAATTCCCCCTATAAAATTCTCATTAACCTCTAAATAGGTTTTTTATTTCATTTTTTAAAAGTCTAAAACAGATAAAAATAAAAAACCATAATATATTATAGTACCAACTAGCAAACTCTTCTCAAAATAGGCCTCTAGTATATTTTGTGTCTTTTAAAGTGTTACTTTATACTCATGTTACTATTTTAAATAAAGTTTTCTACTAGTTTAAGACAAATTATTGTCATACAAATAAGGTATCATCCTATATACCTTAAAGGTGACTGACTTCTCTTTGCACTTATATTAATGTTATTTTATGTCAACTATTCAAACTTTACCTAAAAGCTGTTTATGCATACATTTTAGCAGTTTTTATTAAACCAAAGTTATATTATTTCATGCATCAAAATGTTCATCAACAAAAAAGTAGTATATTAATCCTTTAATATTTGATCTTTTTTTTCCATATACAAAAGTTATTTTATTTTCCCATGAATAATTCAAAACTATTTTGTTTCATTCTAGAATTTTTCTCAACAGATGGGACATCCCACTCTAGTAACCTTCTCAATCTGGAATATCCCTTTGTAATATGCTTTATCAGATTGGCCTTTCTTCTTCTCCTAATCTTTTTCCTGGCTTTTGGACTTCAAAAATATGTCTTCTATTAGAATGTAAGCTTCTAGAAGTCAGGACAACACTTAGCACACTTCCTGGCAACACAATAAATAATTGTTTCCTTTCTTCTTCCCTTCCTTCTTATCCTAAATTGCTTCATTAAAAAAAATCAACTGCATATTACAGTAGAATCATAGATTTAGTGCTAAAGTATTTATACGCTATTTAGTTCAGTTCCTTAATTTTACAGATGAGGACATTGAGATACATAGAAACTTGTTCATGGTCATACAGCTAACAAACGTCAGAGTTGAAACTTGAACCTAAATCTTGCTGATTCCAACTCCAGTATTTTATCTTCTTTTGTTACTTAATGGAATCTTGTCTTTACCTTCAAGCACAGGAAGGCCTCAACCAATAAAGAAACAACTGAAACATCAAATAATTTTCCAGCTGGTCCTAGCATTTTTGGAGATTATCCAAAGTACACTATTTCTGTTCATGTTATATATTCAGCAACTCATGCATTTGTCTTGTTTGATTTTTCTTCATTTGGGTACAACATAAATAAAAAGTCATATTCTTAGTTATAAAAAAAATCAATGGCAAAAGTATGGAATGAGGAACATATGGCTTGACATAAAAAGGATCCAAAGATTTTGGAGGATGAAAAACTCAGTATTGGTCAATAATATAGCAAAGAAAAAATGGCATTGTTCTAAACTGATAATGTCCAAAACGATGATGGTATCTGGCTTATATCCTCCTTTGGTCAGATCATGTCTGCCATGTTGTAGTAACTTTTAAGTTACCACTTGTTCAACCATTAGGAAAGTCACTGACAAAGTAGTGTGATTCTTGAAAAGATGGAACATCACAAGGAGAGGACTGGAGACCACGGTGCATGATTGTAACCACTGGATTCTCAGCATGGGAAAATATGTCACAAAGGAAATTTCTGCCTTCCATTCACCTGGCAGGATAAGATTCCAGTCACTGAGGTCCTTTCTCAAACTAAACTGCCAAGCATTCCAGCTCTACTGCAGAGAGCACAACTCCATGGATTCCAAATATATGCTTACCAAAAAGATTATTTTATGGAGAACTCACACAAGGAAGGTGCTCACAGAGTGGCAAGAAAAAGTGATACAAGGACACTCCCAAGATCTCTCTTAAGAACTTTAGAAATGATTATATGATATGGGAAATACTGGCATAGGACTGCCCAGCATGATGTGCCCTCATCAGAGAAGGTGTGCTATGAACAAAGCAGAATTGAATTAGTTTAGAAGAAATGCAAGATGTGCAAAGTTAGAAAAACCAACCCACATATTCATAGGAACTATTTGTGTCCAACTTGTGGCAGAGCACTCCAAGCTTGTGTTGGTTTGTGTTGATTCAGACACACTGTAATTGGACTCTAACATAGTGATATCATTTTGGTTGTTCTTTGAGAACAAACAACAACCACCATCTGGCAAACTATCAACATTGGATTTATCCGTTTGTCTCAGAAGTCAGAGGTAGGATCAAAAAGTAGATATAATAGAATGGCAAATTTAGGTTCAGTGTAAGGAAAAAAAAATATTTTAAGAATTGGTGCTATTCAAACTACAGAGTGTCCCAAATGGCTCTTAAAACTCTCCTGAGACTTTTGGAACAGCTTTTAAGTAAATGTTAGGTAACCATGTGTCAAGGATGTTATAAAGGAATATGATAAGATAGAGACTTGATAAGATGACTTCTGGGAGTTTGGTTCTTCAGCTCTAAAGCTCTGTGAAAATTAGCCTGGGCTCTGTGGAGAAAATCATTATTGTATGACTAAATTCAATTATTTGATTTGTGAGTAGACACAGCTTAAGTGGGTTGAGGTTTTTTTTCAGTCTTAATTAAAGAGAGTAATAATACTAACTTTTCTGTATAAGGAAAATGTCAACAACTGCTTTCCATTACACACTTATTTAATGTACACAAAGAATTTCCCCATTATTTCTAGTGCACTTTCCTAGAGACTTACATATTGAAAATATAATACAGGAACAGGAGGTAGTAAGTATTTGAAAATGGTAAAATATTGGGCAGTTTTCTTTAAAAACATCTTTTTTTATTACATAGTTATGTTTGCATTACCATAAATATCTATATTTTCAAAGTATTTTTATGCCCAAATAATATTTTTCAGGCACTCATAACTATAGAATCAAATTCTATAGATATTATTTAGGTTTCTTCTGCATAATAAAATGTTCATGTCATCAAATTTAAGATTTATCAATCTAGAGTTGGAAAAAACCTAAAAGGTCATCAATGCCCTCATGTTACAGAAGGGGAAATTTAAGTCCAGGAAAAAAGAGTGGCCTGCCCCAAGACCATGACAGCTTTCATGTAGCAGAGAAAGAATTAAAACCCAGATATTTGATTCCAAACTCAATGTTCTTTCTACTATATCAAACAAGATAATATTTGTAAAGCAGTTAGCATAGTGCCTGGAAAATAATAGGTGCCTAATAAATGCTTATTTCTATACACACACACACACACACACACACACACACACACACACACACTCCTGACTAATTTCTTCATTCATTTAAAAAATCATCAATAGCTAATAACTCCAAAGTGGGGGTTCTGAGACATGGGTTCCAGAATAGGATTTGCCCAGAGCAAGCTCCTTGGGTCTCACTTTCATCATCTATAAAGTAAGGATACCAAATGTTTTTGAATATCCCTGCTAAGTTATAGTTCTAGAAAAAGTAGAAAGGCCTTTCTCACTGTGTTTCCTAAGTGGATTTTTTAATGCAAAAAGCATGGTTTTTGTTTTTAATTAACGTCTACTTTCTATTTTACATTCTTTCTGCTCTTTTTTTTCCTTTTCTCTTCCTATGAGATTCATGTCTCACAGCAGTGCCAAAGTATATAATATAGATACTATACTTCAAGGATATATCAGAAAACAAAATTATTTACTTGTTACCTTGTTATAAAATAAATGTAATGTTAATTTTTAAATACTTTAAAATAAAATATATTTATGGGACTTTTTTCTTTTTGCCAGGCAATTGGGGTTAAGTAATTTGCCCAGAGTCACACAGCTAATAAGTGTTAAGTGTTTGAGGCCAGATTTGAACTTAGATCCTTGTGGTTCCAGGGTAAGTGCTTGATCCATTGTGCTATCTGACTAGCCCCTAGTGAATACTACAGGAACTTCATCTTTAAAATAAAAACTACCCTTTTGAACAGTTTCTTCTTAAAAGTAACCCCATAATTAAGAGAGGAGTTCCAGTACAATTGTTTTTTACTATGCTTTTGTTTCCAAAATATTAGAGATTGGAGAATATTCTACTAAGTGCTGGTCTTTGTTCCATATTGGCCTCCATCACAACACATGAAAGTGACTTCAGAAGGCATTTAATTTGATTGAGCAAGTAATTATTAAACATATCATATGTGAAAGGTATTGTTGCTACAAACACAAAAGTAGGAGAAGCAGTTATTATACGTTCTATTTGGGGATATAACAGGGTAAGTAAATAAGTAAAAATAAGATGATTTGAAGAACTTAAAAACACAAGAGTAGAATCAAGAAAGGAGTTGACACTAACAATATTCCCTAAACTATTGACCTTATTCAGCAGTTTATGTGTACAACTTACATTTTTGTTCACATATTCATTCAATTGACATTTGCTAAGCACTGCATGCTAGGCATTGTACTAAGTGATTGTTGTTCATCTTCATTTTGATAGAGACCAATGATATTACTGGGTGATGTCTTGACTTGCCCATAGATTGAATTTGTTATCAGTCTCACTCTTTCTTCCAGATTCATCCAACTCCAGAAGCAAGACAAAAGGATGACTGGCAATAGCTTGGGATGCATTAGATGATATTGTTGTCTTCAATGTCTAACCAAGCTTTAAGTGCTCCACATTATGGTATGTGCTAAGAATACAAAATAAGTATGGACTACCATCCATGACTAATTACATTGCTTCTTTATAAAATTTAACTTGACATTTAAATCCTTTAAGAAACTTTCTGTAGCCTTCCCTTCCAAACTTATTTTATATCATTTCCTTTCATCAACCTTACCTCAACCTTTCAATACAAGAAAGGATGGTCATTTTCCTTTGGTCAAATGCTTAACTTTTGTTGTCAGATGTCACCTCCTATAGGGAGCTTTTTCTTTTCAGCATAGCTATTTGTTCTTTTTTCCTCCTAAAACATTTTACTGCTTACCTGGAAAGACTTGTATAAACTGATGCAAAGTGAAATGAGCATAATCAAGAGAACAATTTATACAATACCAACAATGTTGTAAAAATAAATCATTTTACCAGAGTTAGGAACTCTGATTAATATAGTGACCAGTCATAAATCCAAAGAGATTTTCATGCTGAGTTACTAATAATGATGATATCATAGGTACAGAACAGGAACAAAAATACAGAAACACAGATTCACTGTTAGGATAGCAAATTAAATACAATTTAAAAGGAATTGACAATATCTTAGAATTTTACCTGACAATTAACAGTGAGTCCACATTTTTAAATAACCTGTATTTCTAGTAATGAATGACCAATGAAAACTTCATTCAGCATAATTCTAACCTTTCGAGATCTTTGACCAGAAAGGTTTGTTTTTCTTCTGTCAAAAATTTGGCTTAATCTTAGGGCTGTAGGAATGCAACACTCCCCCCCAAAAGAGGAGTGTTTCTAACTACTTTGTTTATATGATAATAACTTCCCAAAGACATTGCATTGCAAGTTTGTAGGCAATTCTCACAGAGAACCTAGATTTAGAGAAAAATAGTCATGACTGCTTTATTACTTAGTGAAAACTGGAATAGTGAAGTTTATAGTTAACTTTTTAAAAATCCTTTATTAAGAACTTTAAGGATAGTAAGTAGAAATTGAAGAAAAGTTACACAAATTTTGAAAATCCCTACAAAGTCTTATCAGTTCTTCCCTTCCTTTTTACTCCCCCTTCCAATAAAAAAGGTCTGCCATACAGATATATACACTAAAGCTTTTAGGCAAGTTTACACTGTATTAGGAAATGTGATCTTCTATATAATCATTTCATTGTTTTACTTGCATGACAGATCCGTAGTCCAAATGAACTTTCAGAAGAGTTTTAATTCTGTGTCCTTGTTGCATTTGGCAGGTAAAATATAAGAGCAATATACCAAGATTATAATGCTTATAAATGAAATGATAATTACCAGTTTGCAAAGGACTACACGTCTTTAGCACTTTGAATTAAGAGTCATTCCATTCTTTAGAAGTTTTCATTTGAACAGTATTTGAGAAGTTATGGAAAATAAATCTAGGAGAAAGAATTGGAAAAAAATTTAAGATTATCTTGTCCAACCACATCATTAGGTATAGAAGGATACAGATGCCTAGAGAGAGGACCTAGTGATATGCCAGTAGCATAGCTAGTATTTGAACTCAGGTCCTCTGGTTGCAGATATAACTATATTCAATCAGGTAATAAGCCCTTTCTCCATTTAAAGGATAAAGACAAAGAGACCACTACAGTGACTTGTTCAAAGTCATACAATTCAGGGGAGGAACACAAGATGGAATCCCTAGCACTTTTATTCTAATGGTTTTTACTGAAGAATAATAAATATATGTATATATTTTGGTTGAAATTACATAAATGCACACATATAAGGAGGGAGGAGTGAATAAAGCTTGGGCCCAAGTCACTGAATTGATACCCTGTAAAATTTAGAGGGCACTGCCATTTGTTTTAATCCTTTAGTGAGCTGGAACATGTTCCTCTTCTGTTGTCCTCTGCTTTTTCCTCCCAATCCAATAAACACTTATTAAGTGCCTACTCCAAACTAGGACCCGTTCTAAGTACTGAAGGTACAATTAATAAGAACTTTCAAAGAACTAACAACTGAAAAGGGGAGATAATACACACAAAAGGGCAGGAAAGGGGGTGGGAGAAGCTAAGGGGTACCTTAAATGGGGCAGCTTGTTCTGTGGAGTTGAAGGCAGGGAGAAATGGAATAAGCTGTGAGATGTCCAGTTTCTTCATTCTGTAAAGGAAGGTATAGAAAAAAATTTGATACTCCTCCCTGCAAGCCTCCAATCAGAGGGTAAAGGAGACTGAGGAAGGTGGTGTTAATCAGGGGTTGAGTTAGCAGCACTAACTGGTAGTGAGTTAGTCTTGGAATGGCAGCTTCTTCCTGTAGCATCTCCCTCAGTAACCTTGCATAAGGGTTCTGGGGAACTTGTCTGTGCTCCACACTCTACTTTTTAATTGAGGACCTATTTTGACACTTGTCTGAGATACTATTGATGTTAATTGCATGCGCTATAAAAATTCCTAGTTATGACTCAATTCTACTTGGACTTTTATTCTTGCAGGGTGAGGAAGCATGGGGCTCTCTAAGTAGCTAGATTTTTTTGCTTGCTGCCCCTCCCCACCCCAACTTTAAACCTAGGCTATCATTTGAATTTTTTTTATTGTTTTCTTTCCTCCACCTCACCACTTTCATACATTTCAAAATATTTCTTTTGAAGTCTAAAGAAGTATGAGTTAGTAGGGAATGAGAAATTTAAGGAGATTAGGAAAGCATTTCAAATAACATGTAGTAGAACTAGGAATAGTTCATTGGTAGGATATAATATATCAGCTCATTAAAAATAAGAAAAAAACACAATGCCTTCAGTTCAGAGAATTTGAATTAACCAGAACAGATCCTCATGGAGCTTTTTTTAATTGTTAAGAAGTGATAATTTCAGTTGAATCAGCTGAAGTGAATTTAATATTTAGATCTTGGCAGGGCTCAGGCTCATACATAAGCAAAGAGCAACCACTACTTCTGTGACAACTATTCATCTGGGGAATGTGGGGGAAGTACTTTTTATTCATGGTGTTACAAGAGAATCAATTTGTCATTTGTAGAGTAGAAGCCATTACAGTTTGAATAAGGAGGTCCCAAAGGGGAGGAAATATGGGAATTTTGTGTAAACACCCCTGGGTTGAGTAAACAGAGGTGATGATGTTTTATGTCCTGAAGAGACCAGAGGAAAACTTAAGTCTTTGATGTTTTCTGAGAGAAAAGTCTCAAACATGTTGGTGCTGCCAATCTGTAATCTGAATTCTCATCTTATTAAGCAGAACCATAATTCAGAAAGTGTTTTCAAGGTCCTAGTAATATATTTGATTATTAGATGCATATTTATAAATAGCCAGGGCCAAAAGTTACTTAAAATTATTGTCTAGAAACTTTGTTTGCCTTTCACATTATGTTTACTTGCATTCTTTTATCTTGACTTTACTTTCATTTACGAGAAGACTATAAAGAAGAAAGAAAAATCATTTCTTTATTGATTACAGAAGTTCTCCTTTAGGTTATTTGGGAAGAATGGTTGACTTGGCACTCATAAGGCCAGAGGAGCATTAGTTCTACAGAGAATATAGTGACAGGAGGAAGCAGAAATAATTTGTCTGTTGGCATGTACCCCCTCAATTAAGATAACTGGCTTGTCCTTTTGCCAATTGGCTTATGATTTGAATTTGCACCTTCATTTGCAGGCAGCACTTTTATTGAGTAATAACTTTCTCCACTTAAATTTTCCAGGGTATGGAGCATTTTGTTTCCCTAAGTGTAGAAATTTTATAGTTTTCTTTATATGTCTCTGCTTCCCAGTCAGGGCTTTGATCAGCTCACATCTGGACTACTTCAAGTTTAGTGGTCTTGGAGCTGGTGCCACTGGAGGGTCAATCCAAGAGTCTGCTGTCAACATAGAGTAATCCCATTACTTTAGTCCATTGAAAAGTGTTCTTATATTTAAGGGTCCCTTTTGCTTTCACCTTGTTCTTCCATAAATATACTGTCTAAATATAAGGTCCTTGTGAATATAGATTGTTTCATTCTTTGTATTTGCATCTCTAGGACTTAGTATAGTGTCTAATTTTAAGGTGCTTAATAAATGCTTGTTGATTGATTGATCCAGTGATTGCCCTTTATCTCTGTTTTTACAGAAAAGCTAAAAGTAAAAAGAAGAAACAAAATTATTCAGTTATTTTACACCGAGCAAGTGACTTAGACCTCAAAATATTAGTACATCTCAGCGTTCTGTTCTGGATCCTTTTCTTTCTCTGCACTCTTTGTCTTGGTTATCTTATTATTAGATATACAGTACCATTGGCTCAGTGGTTTCTGAACCAATCAGGAGTTATATCAATGTTGAGGGCTATCATCAGAAAAATTGTCCCAAGTTTGGGTTGAAGTATACGATTATACAATTTCATCTTTTGCCCATATTCTTAAATGAGATGGTGACACTTATTTCTGCAGCGTATACATGCTAATAGCTGTTGAAGATTGCAGCCTCCCACTCCCTTGATCTTTACAATATAGTCTTCCCTAATGCCTGGCTTATCCTTGTTCAGACCACTGTGGTCTTCAGAGTACTGCAACTTTGCAGTATCCCTGGAATATTTCAGTCAAAATGTTTCTGGCTCCCAGCCCTGAAAACATGATCATTAGGGCT
The DNA here is from genome assembly GCA_023553655.1 of Myrmecobius fasciatus. NCBI lineage: Eukaryota > Metazoa > Chordata > Mammalia > Dasyuromorphia > Myrmecobiidae > Myrmecobius > Myrmecobius fasciatus. The sequence continues at coordinate 51,995 of JAJPUD010010077.1, forward strand.
GCAGATTTTTAAACCTCCTGGACCTTCTTCATCAGAACACTGTGATCTTCCAAATCTCTAGGACCTATAGACTTCAGATATTTCTCTGGTAAAAGTTCTGGTAGGCTTCTCATCTGTTTACCTAAATGTCTACTGGATTCCTTAGCAAGACCTCTCAGTGCTAAAAGACTCTTGGATATTTTGTTGGGGGCAATTATGATTTGGATGAAGACAATCTTTTTGGATTTCTTCATTATTCTTCAAATTAGAGCCCTTTTGAGATCTTTACTGGAGTATTTGTAGGAGAGCTTGACTCCTTTAAAATATTTCACTTCATCATCTTAACTGGAAGTTCACTATCATTTTAAAGATTAAAAATCAGAGACTCATTGGTGTGCATTGGTTTGACTAAGATTATATAGGTTTTAAATGGCAGAACAGGGCTCCAAAGTCAGATCAGATGACTAGCTTCCAGAGCTTTTTTTTATTTTTTTTTAAGGATACTATGCTGGTCTCTACCATTTTCTTCAAAAAATCTCTACAAATGTAATTATAAAAAGTAATGTAAGAAGAATATATTTTCTATTTACTTACCTAGTGATTTCATAATGTAATATTTTATTAACATTTTACAGGATACTATAAAGTATGTCTTTTTGCCTCTATATATTTTTTTCATTTGAAAGACATATTAGGCAATTAGCAAATACCCATTACATTTTCTCCTCCTCCATTTAAATGACTATATTTTACAAAAATTCAATAGAGGTTACTCCAATAAAGAAATCTACATTAATCAATAAACTAATGTTCTCCACTAGGGCTTTTATGCAGCTTGAGTATAAAAAAACTGTAGACATAGAATCATTACTTCCCTTTAAACATTTATTTATATTTCAATATTTCACAGAATTTTTCCCATTTTTCAAAACCAATTTATATATTTTTTAAATGGCTTCATGTTTTTTCTTGAATCATTTTATATTACTTCACTTCTTACATACATCTTTCCAGTGGAGAGGCCTATGGGCTTTTCCTATCTTTCTCCTCTAACCTTTGCCCCAGCTCATACTTGTAAGGTATTTGTCCCTTCTTATTCCTACCTCTTAGCATTCTTAGCTTCCTTAAAAGCATAGCTCATGTGACACTTCCACAAGTAATTATTTCCTGATCTTCTCTCTGCCTCATGCCCCCAGTTGTCAGTGTTCTCTCCTTCCTAAAATTACTTTGCATTAATTTGTACGGACATAGTGTTTGCTTTTTAGTGTACAGATTGAATTCCCCAGTAGAATGTAAGAGATAATTTCATTTTTTGTCTTTATGTCTCTAATAGCTATAGGACCTTAAACTTGGTAGGTATTTAATATATAATTTTTGAATTTAATTGAATTGGACTTCCTTTATGGTCTTCTAGTTATACCTTGCTACTACATTTCATTCTGTCACAGGATAAAGTGCCCTGGACTTTCCATAAAGAAACTTCAGTCTGAATGCAAGCCTCCCTTGTTATTAATTAGATGCATCATTTAACCAAGATAGTTAACATTTCAGAATCTTATTTCCTTCATCTGTAAATGATGCCAAGACTCACACTTATGTTACAGATTTTACATGACTATTTGGGAGGTGGGGTGTATAACAGGATAAATATTATAAGGGAGGAAAAACCTTTGTCAAAGGTTTCGCTATAGAAAAAAATGAAAAGTTATTATACCTTTCAATAAGTTAATTCTGCTCCCCACCCACTAAGTCCTGGAAAGTCTAATAGTTGGTATATATTTGATGTAGGGAGAAATGTCTTTGGTTCCTCCCAGTTTTCTTTCTTCTCTCTTCCACATCTTCTCTACTCTGACTTCCAGTGTTCAGACTTCCCTATTCAGGCATACATTTCCTACCACACTCTTAATATCTTTTCTCCCCCAAGAAATTGCCCATTATTCTTATCCTGTATGAAAATTGTCATTCCTTCGGGATGGCCAATCTCAATTGTGTTTTAAGCAAAATGATCTCATTAAACTAAAGGCATAGATGGCTCTTGATTCTGCCTGTGTGGTAAAGTACAACTTGGCTTTGAAGAAGATAGGGAGAAAAGAAGACTAGACATTCAAAATATAACTTCTATCTTTAGACAATCATGTTTGAGTCCTCTGTCTGTACCTCTTCATTTGGCGGACTGCTTCAGATAACTTGGGGACCATTATGTGAAGTTTGTTTTATGACTAGAGAAGATCTCTTCTATGAAACTTTCAGCAACTATCACTAAAGTGGTCTCCAAAGCATGCTAATGACTCTTAAGAGTTCCCAGGAACTTCAGATTTAACCCTGACTCTAAAACCACTACCAAAAAAATAATATATATTTCTGAAGATATACACATATCAACAATGTCATAACAAGTTAATTTCTCTATATTTAAGCTTAATAAATTCATTTATTCAGTGGATCACAAATATTTGTCAAGCACTGCTAATAATAACCCAAAAGTCAAACATTATTCATGCTAAGAGGGCATCAATGGCAAGAAGAAACCATCTAGACTAGAGTGGGTACTGTGTGGACAGAAATCAATGTAATAGTAAGAAAATTTAAAAGGAACTTTGAAGGACAGCATGGTCAAAGGCCCTTTGTTGCCTTGTGGTGTCACATTGGAACAGATCAGAAATACTAATCCTCTCTTGCTAGAAGAACTTCAATCCAGGCAGTATTGACTTGAAATAGGCAAACCTACATATATGTGTATGAATGGATGGAAGACACAATCTCTTTATTTTGGATCTGAAATAAAGAAGAACTCTTTTCACTGACACTGAGCAAAAAAAAATCCCATGACTCAGTGGATCTTTAAAGGAAATGACCCGCTTTTGGTTATTGTCTTCTTTTTTCCTGAGACTCCTAAGAGGAAGAAAAAGCAAGCCGAACAGACAAGAAATGGGAACCTAAAGTTCTCTATAGAAGCCAGAGTCTCTCCTCAACCTTTAGTCCACTACACATTCTTAAGTTAAAAGCAGAGAATCCTTACTGGAAAAAGGGGTAAGCAACAACTTTATTACAGATAGGCATGGAAGATTTGTCTTGTGTCTGAGGGGCTGATTCTAATCAAGCTCTAATGTCAGTTCATCTGCAGAAGTCTTAAGCATGTTTGGGACTCATCTATATATTTGTTCTTTCTTTGTGAACTAAGGTTTCTTGTCCCGTTGTTGAGCAAGTTTTGACTGCCATTTAGACTTCCACATGCATTGGCAGATAACTGTTGGAGAAGAGTTCATTGCATTTGGAACTATGCTCAAAAAGTTATCAAACTGTGCATACCCTTTGACCCAGCAGTGTTTCTATTGGGCTGTTATCCCAAAGAGATCTTAGAGGAGGGAAAGGGCCCCACATGTGCAAGAATGTTTGTGGCAGCCCTTTTTGTAGTGGCTAGAAACTGGAAACTGAATAGATGCCCATCAATTGGAGAGTGGCTGAATAAATTATGGTATACGAATGTTATGGAATATTATTGCTCTGTAAGAAGCAACCAGCAGGACAATTTCAGAGAGGCCTGGAGAGACTTGCATGAACTGATGCTGAGTGAAATGAGCAGAACCAGGAGATCATTATACATGGCAACAAGACTATATGATGATCAATTCTGATGGACATGGCTCTCTGCAACAAAGAATTGTCTCAAACCAGTTCCAATTGTTCACTGTAGAAAGCCATATACACCCAGAGAGAGGGATATGAAATGTGGACCACAACATAGCGTTTTCATGGTCTCTATCGATGATTGCTTGCATTGTGTTTCCTTTCTCAAATATTTTTTGTTCATGTAGATACGATTGTTTTTGTACAGCAAGACAAGTATGGAAATATATATACATATATTCAACTTGTCAAGTATTTTAATATAATTAACATGTAGCAGACTTCCTGCCATCTAGGGGAGGAGAGGGGACTAGGGGGGAAAATTTGTAATGGAAAGCTTTGTAAGGATCAATGTTGAGGAACTACCCATACATATATTATGCAAATAAAAAGTTTCAATAAAGAGAGAGAGAGGAGTGCGTTGCTCTGTTTTTTTGCAGGAACCCCAGAAAAATTTTGTCAGAATTTCCCACTTGATGGTTATCAAGGGATTCATGTAAAATAATAATAATAATGAATTAAAGGGTGTGTTCATGTGTATGTGTGTGCCCTCTGTGCTGAAGGGATCCATAAGAATTTGTAGTAGGACAGTTTCATTCCTTACCTCATGATAAAGGGATAATTTCTAGTTAGCCCCCCATCTTTAATTCCTATAAGGAGAGCTCCAGGAGGAGCTCATTTAAGTCTAGTTTTCTTCTGAGAGGACTACTTTTCTCATTTTTAGCTTTTTTTTTAATTCTAATTTCTAATTTTTTAATTCTAATTTTCATTTTTTTCTATTTGCTCTGGTTGAGGTAGGCTCATTATTAGTATAAGGAAAGCAATAACATCTAATAAGTTTTATAAAATGTCTTTTGTTTCATTTATATAACTCTATTTTTGAAGTAATTGTGATCTTAATGCCCATCAACTATAGTAGTCATGGACCTTTACTAAGGACTGTTAAAACTGGTATTATATAAAGATGATAGTAAATAGATTTCTGGAACCCTTTAAATAATATTTTGGATAATATTGAGGACTACATCTTATGCCAAAGGCCTTGAGATTTGTTAGTGCAAGGTTTTTGCAGGAGAGGGGGAAGTATTTTGGGGGGGGGGTGGTAATACTTGAAACAACAATGCTTGAGTCTTTCCAGGGTCCCAAAGAATTTTCCAGAATTATAAATATAAATAAATAAACTAAAAGTACCCTAATTGATTTGCTGAAGATAACATATATTTAACTAGGGGAAGAAAGCTAGCAGGATTGAAAAGGGCATGCAAAAAACTAACCTTTCTGATTCCAATCAATAATGGAGGCAAAATTAGTCCTTGAGCCCTTTTGGAGGTGGCAAAGACTTTGGCTGCTTCAAGCCATGTCTGAGTCAGGGCTGATGGACTTTTGTGCTTTGAAATGATGAAACAATCCTTTCAGTAGCTGTTAGCTGAAAAAAACAAAAAAAAAAAAAACCCAAAAAAACACAAACCTGTGACTCAGAGTCATTAAAGAGATTTATCCAACCTCAGCTGTTCTCTTCACTTCTCATCTGCATGTGAATTCTCTTTAAACCTCTTATGGAGGAGCGGGAATGGAGCTGGTATCCTTTGAATCTGTGACTACTTCCATATGACAGATAGAGAAAGGTGACTCAGTTAGGTGAACTTGAAACTGAGCCCCTTCCTTTGGTTATCCAAGTAGGTAATCAAAACACAATCTTAAAACAGATGTATGTAGGTCTGGAGGTAACTGTGTGAGTATAAGGGGTTTAAAAGTCTTCAGAAAAGTAGGTAATGTTAATGCCTTACTGATTGGAGGACATATTGCTATATTAATGAAAATGACCACTGACAAGAAGAGCAAACTCTGATCTGGTTGGATTATACAACAACTTTGAGTAGACAATATCAAGTCAAGGTAATATGTAAGAACACCTATTTAGGAGGTCCACAAACTACTTTATGTTCTGAGGATATTTAAATATCAACTTTTTTGGAGAATGCTCAATCAAACTGAGACTTGTTAAGACCTTAGGGTAAAAAGACGAAGGTCTCCCATTTTATTCAGGGCCCTCTCCAGTCATCCTGATCTATATCTGGCCACTAGACCTAGACGACTCTGGAGGGGAAAGTGAGGCAAGTGACCTTGCACAGTTCTCCCTCAGTGAAATTCAATTCACTTGTAGGTCTAAGGCATCACCTCCCTGACGCCATAGTCCTCTTTAAGAATGAAGGACAAAAAACAACCCCTTAGGAGAGAAGTTATAAATCAAATTACTGAATTCTATTTTCAATCTTTCTGTCAACACAGTGGATGGGGGAGAAAAACTGCATAACTTTATTATATATTTAAAAGAAATAGTAAGTTATGCATATGTGGATTTACAGTTTCATGAGCAAACATATTTTTATTATCCTATCTTATGAAAATGCTTTATTCCATAAGTTAATAAAATAATAAAATACTTTCTAGTGTTTTCTATTCAGTATATCTTTGGTATTTTAAAAAATAAATTCATGTCCTGTGACAAAGTTACATTGTATATTAAGTAATTACTCACTTTGGGGATTCTAAACATGGGCTAAATGACTAACCTTAAATAATTTCTTCCCTTGGTCACCAGAGTATGAGACAAAATAAGTCAATGAGAAAAGAGAGCTGATAGAAGCTAACCTCCCCTAGGACTCACACACATCTGTGAGTTAAAAAGAAAGGTCCCAGAATAGAGGAAAGAGAGGAGTGAATGCCTCCAGTCATTTGGACTCAGCAATAGTTAGTCATACATTGGATATTCTAGATTTACTTAATCAGAAACTGAAAACCAAAGTCAAAAGGTTAAGGTCTTGCAAAGACTCAAGCAGCATAAAGAATAAAATAAACAATCTAACATCAATCAAAAACTTGACTGCAGAGACTTGAAAGGTCAAGAATACAAATGAGAGAAAACTTTTGTGATAAAAAATATGGAAAAATTTCTTGTCTACATGGTCTCAGGAAATCTAATTCAAGCAAAATACAAGTTATATCAAAAAGGAAACAGAAAGTATTTAAACTTTTAATAGGATAAATGAAAGAGCAATTAGATCAAAGGAATGACTGAAACTCTAGTTTTTCTGCATAACTAGAAAGCGGTGGAGTTTAGATGAAATTCATCAGAGTAGCTCATAAATAACTATGAGCATAGTACTTTACAACTTTCTTTATTCCAATAAGAAAAATCTGATCCCAACTTTTTTTACTTCTTTTTAAAATAAGTCTTTATTAACCAATGAATAAATGATCAAATAATATCAAAAGGAGTTTTCTAAAAAAAATCCAAGCTATCAATACCTATTTGGAAAATATTCCAAGTCACTAATAGGTAAAAGAAATTTGCATTAAAGCATCTCTGAAGTTCCACCTCATACTTAAAAGATTGGTAAAATTGACAAAAAAACAAAAATGATAGCTGTTGAAGAGTAAATATTAGGGGGGAAATAATAATTGGGGAGAAAAGGTACATTAATACAATATTGAGGGAGCTGTGAATTGGTCCAGTCATTTTGGAAAGCAATGGCACATATATTTTGTGATACCAGTGATACCACTACTAGAACCTTAGAGATCAAAGAAAAAAGAAAAGGACCCAAATGTAAAAAAACTTCTTTTTAATAAAGCAAAACAACAACAACAACCCAGGAAGTTGATATGAGTCATCAAATCAAGGAATATCTGAACAAATTTTGGTATGTGAATGTGATCAACTACTATAATAGTGCTTATAAATTATGAAGCTGATAGTTGCAGAGAAATATGGGAAGACCTATATGAATTGCTGCAAAATGAAGTGAGTAGAATAAAAAGTATTATTAACATAATAATAACATTATAAAGAAAACAACTTTGAAAATAATTATGATCAACACAATGATCAATCACTATTCCAGAAGACCTGTGAAAAGCTATGCTACCTACATACTAATAGAGAGGTGATGGAATCAAGGTTCAGATTGAGACTTATTTCTTGGACTTTACCAAGAAAGGGATTCATTATACTTGACTCTGCATATCTGTTACGTGGGTTTTCATGTCTTTTTTTTTAATGAGTAAAGTAGGAGACAAAGATATTAGATTTTTGTTAATTGAACTGAATTATTATCACCCACATTTTTCAATATATTACCTCCTCTCCAAACAAACATACAAAAAAATCTCATTATATAAAGTCTTTCATATCTATAGTTCTTTTTCTCTAAAGAGAAGCAGCTCTCTTATGTCTTCTTTGAGGCTAAACTTAGTCATTATAATTTTGTAGTATTCATCATTTTTTTGTTATTGTTCTTTTTATTGAGTTGACTATAGTTATTACACACACATATACATATACATACATATGCATGTATTAGGAAAGGCCCAAGAATAGAGGAAAAATGTGTGTGTGTATATATATATATACATACATACACATACATACCTACACACATATGTATTTGTGTGTACATATGCACGCACATATATATACATATATATATAATTTTATGGTCCTACTTTTTATTATTCTGTGTCTTCCCATTCTTAAAAATTCTTACATTTTTTACAATACTATTTCATTTACTTTGATGTAAAGCAACTTATTCAGCTATCTCCCAGATGGAGCATTCATTTTGTTAGCATTTGAATGCTACTATAAAAAGTCCTTCTATAAAAATTTTGGAAAATATAGATCTTTTTTTGCCATTAGCCTCCTTGAAATATTTGACTTTTTATTCACTTTTCTTATATAATTATCAATTGCTTTCTAGAATGGTGGAATCAATAATTCACAACTCCACCAATAATGCACTAATATGTTTATCTTTTCTAAAACCCTTCAACATCAACTATATTGATATTTTGTCGCCTTTTCCAGTTTGCTTTGAGTTAAGTAAAACCTAGAAATTGTTTTGATTTATATTTCTATTACAATTGACTGGAACACTCTTGTGGTTAATAATTTGTGATTCAGTTTTTGAAAAGCTGTTTATTCATACCTTTTGATCTTTTTTTGGGGGGGAGGGGAGGTGATGGCTTTTGACTGTAAGTTTCTCTTAGCTGCCTAATGCAATTTGGATGCTAGATTTTTATCAAAAATATTTTATGAAAAATTATGAATTAATTTTCATAATCTTGGTTGCTTTGATTTTGTTCACACAAAAGCTTTTACATTTCATGTAATCAGAAATATCTATGATAGCCTTTTAATTACAGATACATATTATTAGGTTAGGAATTAACCTCAAGCATATCTGTAAAAGGTGTCTGACCCTGTTCTCTCCTAAGTTTTTTTTAGGGTATGAATAAATGACTGAAAGAAAAAATATCTATCATTATGCATCAAATGTTTTTCTAAGACTGGGGATACAAATGCAAAAAAGAAGACAATCTTTGCCCTCAAGAAGTTTAACTTCTAGTTGAAAAAAAAATAGAGTTATAGGGAAGAAAATTATATCAGAAGTCACAAAGACAATGAGAGAGGGTGATCACCCTAAGACAGCTCTAAAAAGATGAATACTTTCTCCACTAAAAGGAGAAATAGAATAGATAAATGCTCTAAGAGCACATGATAAATGTCACAATACTCAAATATACTTTTGTAATAAACATATCACTTCACTGACTAATAATCAAAACTGACAACTGGTGCATTTAATTTATCTAATTAAATAAAAGTGGTTTACTTCTAGATGAATCCCATGAAATATCTATCATACAAGAATGGAATCAAAAAGCTCTCCATGGATAGGATCTACAGGAACTAAGTCTATGATATCTCACAAAATAAGCATCAAATAAACGGTTGAGTCATGTTATTTTGTTTGTGCAAATGGATTTATGATGTTGACTGAGGATGAAGTTATTGGTGCTGGAAACTACAGAAGGATTGTCATCAGAGGTTCCTAACTTTAGTGTTCAATGCAAGGAAATGATAGAAACAATGCATTTTGTAAAAAAAAATAATAATAATAATAATGCTTATTAAATACATTGCAAGTCATCATCTTGTATTTAGAATGCATTACCTTCTCACAAAGTGACAAGTGACAAATATCAATCCTACTAATACAGTTTTTAAAATATTGCCAGAATGCCAAAGTAAGCCACATCTAAGTTGCTTTAATGGGGACAGTGCCAACTTTTTCCTGATTGCTTCTAATGAGATGAAATTATAAGATCATAAGATCATACATTTATAATTGAAAGAGACCTTTAAGGTAAAATCCAAAATCCCAGACATTATATTTTCTTTTGATTTATATCTGTGAACTTTGTTATCTAGGAAGTAGAACAATAAAGTAGAAAAGGACTTGAATTTGGAGTCAGATGAGGCCTGTGTTTGTATCCTAGTTCTGACATTTACTAATATATTCTCAAATGATCTCTCAATATCTCTGTTTAAAATATTAACATAATGAATATTTTAAAATATTTGAAATATTAAAATATATTAAAACATATAATTATATAGTTTTTAAAATAAATTATATAGAACCAGAGACTAGATTCTTAGCTACAATAACCTGGATATAGTACTGATACCGAAAAACTTAAAAATAACATTTTAACGTATTTTGGCATACCAAAATTCTTATAATCTCTGAACTGTAAGAATTTAAAATGCTTTCAAAATATAGAGAACTATCAGGGTAGATGAAAAGCATGTGCAAACAGGATGAAGAACTTATTCCTGTTATGCAATCTGTAATTTGTAATGAGGATATTTGAAAGCTAGGTGGCACATTGTCTAGAATCTGGCCTCAAACATTTGCTGGCTGTGTGATCCTGGGCAAGACATTTAATCTCAGTTGCCACTGTTTTCTCATTTGTAAAAATGAGCTGGAAAAGAAAATGGCAAACCACTCATGACAAGAAAACCCAAGAAGGGATCACAAAGACTGAAATGTGACTGAAAAAACAAACAACTAAAACAAGAACAATGAGGATGTTTGTAGTAAACTTATAGAAAATAGGTCTATATACAAACACTTTTACTTAGCTATAAAAAGAAATTATTTCATTTATCTGTGTAAAAGTTCATAAAATATTATATGTAAAAGAATCCTAGCAAGATAAAGATTCCAGAACTATATTAATTTTATTTAAAAAGGTGAAAATGAAATTATAATAAAATATCTTGAGAATTCAACAAATAAACTATTAGTTGGAATAATATAGCAGAAAAAACTATTACCCATAATCACATGGACATAACATCAATACATAAAAACTATTTGAATAGATACTTAGAATGCTATACTACCTAAGTCAGGAATATCTGAGTTTAAATCTAACTTCACATGCTTTCTAGCTGTGTGACAATGAGCATATCACTTAATCTTTTTGTCTCAATGTCTCACCTGTAAAATGAGAAAGATAATAGTATTTATCTCATAGGACTGTTGTGATAATCAAATAAATAATATCCAGAAAGCATGTTGCAGTCCTTATAATGCACTATAAATGTTGGTACTATTATTATTGTTATTATTACAAGCTAAATCAAATGAAAGTCTTTCAAAATATCTAGAAGACTAAATGAAAGAAATCACTGAAAAGACCTCTTTCCAAAATCTTCATTTAAAGAAGGATTCCAAGCCAGCCATTTCTTCATTTCCATTGGGCTGTTCTGAATCATGATCCACACCTCCTGTCTGCTCCTTTAATATATCTACTTTCCCCCATTAGACTGTAAGGTCCTTGAGGGCAGGGACTTTTTATTTCTTATTTGTATCCCCAGTCCTTAGCTAGTTGACAAGCAAGCCTTGACATAAATTAGGCTTTTAATAAATGTTTATTGATTGTCTCACTGATTTATTATCTATGAATAAATGAAAGAATGAAATAAAGGATGAAAATACATTTAAGTGTTAATTTGTTAAGAACTGTGGTTATAAGAAGAAAATTGAGGTAGTCCCTGATCTCAAGGAAGAAACATTATAATAGACATTATTGTATATATTCATACATAAAGGAGGTAGTCACTTGAAAAGGATGTTTTGATCTAGAAAATCACCAGCATGGTGATTGAAATAACAAGATGTTTGATTGGCATATATTTTCTACAGGCAATGGCAGGAATAATTTTATTACAGTCAAAAAACATGTGAAGAAATGTTCACATAAGGACTGATTTGTCCAGGATTACTCACCTAGTAAGAGGCAATGCTCAAATGTGAAACTAACTCTCTTTGATTTTTTTTTTAAATTACACTGCACTGTCTCTCATCAGGAGCATCTTGAAGATAAAAGGGATGCAAAAAGCCCGTTTTTAGGTATTTTTTGTTTATGTATTTTAGAATATCAGCAAATTATATGTTCTAGTTTTTTCTCTTTGGGTTGCAAAGGTCATAAAACAAATGCAAGAAAAATTTACCTTTATGTTCCTGGCTGATTTTTTCTCAAACTATTTATGACCAAGCTAATTTTGACTTCACCAGACCAAATAATAATAAAGAAAATCCAGATAAATTTAAGTTGGAGGCTTAAGTAGAGTCATATAATAATATAGGACATGTTTTTGACCCTAGGACTGTATTTCTGATAATCTCTTCTCTCTTTTACTCCTGCCCAATAGAATGTTTCTCATTTGTCACTTTCCTATTTGCCCCCTTGCCCTAAGATAGGCATGGACTGTTGAAAATGCTATCATTTGATACCAACAGTTCTTAGATTAGCGTTTTCTAAAGTAATGTTCAGTCATTCTGTATATGCTCAGAAGAAGCCAGTTGCCAAGAGGCTGTGATGAAATTGGACCATCTTTTTATGAAGCAATAAATGCAAGTGTCATCAGCAGAGTCAAAGAAGTATAAATCAGATGTTGTCAGCTCCATATTGTACTTTGCTGGGAGAAAAAATTAGGATGTAGTTGCCTGAGTGCCAAAGTAAGCCACATCTAAGTTGCTTTAATGGGGACAGTGCCAACTTTTTCCTGATTACTTCTAATGCGATGAAATCATAAGATCATACATTTATAGTTGAAAAAGACCTTTAAGGTCAAACCCTAAGTCCCAGACATTATACTTTCTTTTGACTTATATCTATGAGCTTTGTTATCTAGGAAGCAGAACAATAATGTAGAAAAGGACTTGAATTTGGAGTCAGATGAGGCCTGTGTTTGTATCCTAGTTCTGACATTTACTAATATATTCTCAAACTTGACCTCTCGGTCTCTCTGTTTATGCTAGTAATGATAATAATATCTATCTTACAGAATTGTTTTAAGGCAATTCCTTGGTAAAAAGAACAAATATTTATTAACCAACTATGCTATGCTAAACACTTTATAAATATCTTATTCTCATGACAATGCAGCAAAGTGAGTACCATTTTATTCCCATTTTATAATTGAGGAAACTGAGATACACATTGAGGAACCTGATTTGCTCAGGTTCACACAGCACGTAAGCATATGAGGACAGATTTGAACAAAGATTTTCTTAAATTCAAAAACAGAGAAAATACTATTTTTAAAATGAGAGCCATTATATATTTATATATTTATTTTACCTAAGTCTTATTGAGATATACTAGAAGCTTTCCCAGGAAATACATTTACTAAAGAAGGGATGCCTTCTTTCTCCACTATTATTTAAAATGGATCTGGAAATGCCAGCAATGATAATAAGAAGCAAATAATTAAAGATATAAAGTAAGTAAAAAAGTAGATTAAAAACTTCTTTAAACTAGAGATCACACTCTCTACTTGAAAGGATATATAAATTCAAGTTATTGCTATTATACAATTTAGTATTTTAACATTAACATCTAAATACTCGAGGTTGCAAACTTGGAGTCATCCTTAACTCTATAGAGGGCCTTTCATACTGTATTAGTTGTTAGCAGTTTGTTCCTTTCCAAAATAACTTGAATTTATGTTGCTCATGCTGAAAGAGAATCAATGACATAACTATGTTGGGGTCAAAGTACAGTGTGTCCAGCTGTGGCTGATCAGACATATATGAGTTCAGAAGTCTCTACCACAGCTAGGTACAAATAGTCCATATGACTTTGTAAAATGTAAGTTTCTTGAGGGCACCATAATGCTTTTATTTTGTCCTGCATTCCTTTAGTATGCCCAGGACCTATCCAGTACCTGATGCATAATAGAGGCTTAAATGCTTATTGAACTGTTTAATTAAATGGAAATGGATTAAATTGAATTGGAAACTGAATAGATGGATAAGGGGAAGCAAGAGAAAGGGAAAAGCCAAAAATTGCTCTGAGGTTATAAACCTGAAGAACTGGGGGGGAAAATGGAGTGTCTTCAATAGAACTGTGAGTTTATAGAAGGAACAGGCTTTTGGATACATTTAATTCTAGACTCTATACTATATCTTAGAGGTCCCATCAAGTTCTAAACTCAATGATCCTAAGAGTGAGGAATTCATTAATCTATAGAAGATCAGTTATGCTCCCTGCTTCTCACTGCCATTAGCCATTGCCCTTTCCCTAAGGACTGCTCACTGAGTAAACAGATTCTCCTAGTCTTACCTGAAAGTTCAACTAACCATCTGTATAAACAAAGATTATTTTATACTTGCTCTGGCAATTTTTCAGGGCTGTAAGTTTCATATGTGCAACTGAGTGATTTCCCAGGTTTTCCCTGAAGAACAAAGAAAAGAAATTCTCTAACTGAAGTATAGTTCTTTTAAAAAGACCCTGTTTCAAAAGTACAATTCTTCCAATACCTATGTTGAGCAGTTTAGCCCTTCCAAGCTCAGAGCTACACCCTGATTTGTGCTCAGGAGGGAATAGTCATTTGGAAGCTAGCAACAGCAATATATTCTCTCTCTCTCTCTCTCTCTCTCTCTCTTTTTTTTTT